>SEYY01020976.1:17500-22500 GCA_009176605.1 Armadillidium nasatum
CTCTCTCTCTCTCTCTCTCTCTCTCTCTCTCTCTCTCTCTCTCTCTCTCTCCTGTTCTTCGGTATTTCTGTATATCTTCTCCAGTTGCAGTGAATATATTTTTACATCTATAGACTTTAGTAAATTAATAGTCTTTTGAAATTTCCTTCATATTTCTCCAAACCTTTTCTAAGAACTTTGCTCTTTGCTCTTTGCACTAGGTTTATATCAATACTAGGAAGCCACCATTTATTAGTTTAAATTTGTCAATGCTTTTGTTCTCAGAATTCTTATTGTATTCTTCATCCCTTCTGAAGTTTGAAAATGGTTCATATTTCAAGGCAACACCAATCATCCTTTTGGAATTATATAAATAAATATATATATATATATATATATATATATATATATATATATATATATATATATATATATATATATATATATATATATATATATATATATATATATATATATATATATTAGCTTTTTGATTCTATATTATATTTTCACTTTTATCTCGAAATATATAGAATCATCAGCTTAAATATATATATATATATATATATATATATATATATATATATATATATATATATATATATATATATATATATATATATATATATATATATTTAAGCTGATGATTCTATCTTATATTTCACTTTTATCTCGAAATATATACTGCACTGTATAAGATTCTAGACTGAAGAAAAATGACTTAGTATCAAGTGACCATTTGGTCTTTAACATATTTCTAATTATAAAAGAGAAAAAATGGTTGTTTCCACAGTACTTATAAACTTAATACTTAATCAATCTACAAGATATTTTCCACTCAGTTATAACATTTAAAATTGCCTTTAATATATTTCGATAATGTGCAATTCAAATAATTATCTATTCTTAGTATACACAGAGTTTTCTTTTCTTCTGGTACTTCTTCGAAGCATCGCATTGTTTCTCTAACCAAACAAGCTTGAGACATGTTAGAGTTTCATTTGGTGAATACTGAGACATTTTACTTCGTCCATAGGTCTTTGTTTAGAGTAGGTCTCCATTTACCTTTTGTGAATCTCGGAGACGACTCTTTTTGAAAAGTTATGAGTCTATTGGGCTTTACGTCTCCATCTCGTTTGCTCGCACATTTTTTTTTCTGCTAGCAAAATTGTTGTTTCATTCTCTCTATAAATCGCTAATACATGATAACAATAATCTTCTGACCTCTTGAGTCACTCACTAATTCTGTGCATACTTCTCATCAAAATCTGCGCATTTTCATAAATCCTTTGTACAATTTTCTAACCTCAGACCTGAAAGTTCATTTTTATTAGAAATATAACCTTAAAAAAATATAAAATATAAAATATAAAATATAAAAATATAAAATATAAAATATATAACCTAGCTCTGAACATTCTTTTCTTTTTTATCTCACACTTCCTTTATTTTTGAGAATTTCAAAGACTATATGTATCAAGTAAATGGAAATTTAATATCGATCGAGCTAGTTAGTTCTTTCTTTATATTCTGTGGCCAGTGTCATGTGAGTAGCCGAATTAACTTGCGGACTTGCCTAGCTAAGGTTTGAAAAGAAATTAGATGGGAAGAACTTAATGCCAAGTCTTACGAAACTTTAAACTAATTCATTTTTTTTATGTGTATTTTCAATCTAAATGTAAAGAGGGTATAATTTCTTTACAAACTTTCTTTTTTTTAGGAAATTATTTATTGTTTTAGAGTTTCAAATTCAAAGTTGCTAAAATTATACAAATTCGAAGTGTTTTTTTGATTTTTCTATTTGTTATACGTCTGTTTCAAAAGCTCTTTGACATTTATTTAAAATTTCAATAAATTTACTCAAGCTCTAAATAAAACTAAATTAATTTCAATCATTATTTACAAAAAAAAAAAAAAAAAAAAAAAAAAAAAAAATTTTATAAGTTTTACAGATGCAAAAAGGTTTCTTCAAGACTCAGACATTATTTCATTCCTTATTTTACAATTTTTCCAAACTTGAACTGCAACACTAAAAATCGTTGGGACAAGTGGCAATAATGTCACAACAAATTTTTTCAGTTATTTTCTTATTAGAAAATAAATCGGTGAAGCGATTTTCATATGCTTAACATGTCTTTTCTCTATTGAAAATTTTACTGTGACATTTTGATTCACTTGTCTCAACGATTCGTTGGGACAGTTTTTGAAGTGTATCAATAAACGTTAATTAGAATGGGTTTACACTGATATAGACATTTATCTTAATAAAACTTAATACAACTACTAAAATCTATTATTAAACCCTACATTTTAATCATAAATATTTTTTTATGCTTTATAATCTACCCTTCAATCATCTTAATTAATTGTTTATTATTTTCATACTAAATTTTTAATCATCATAAATAGTGAGAAAAACTCATTCTTAATATCAAAATTCAATTTTATCTTATTAACAAATTAGTTTAAAGTAATTTCTTTTAGGATTCTTTTTCAGTTTTTGAGGCTTAAGGAATAGTTTTTGTTATTCCATTTCGTTGAAATTCTTTTAAAAGAGCGCGAAAAAGTCTGACAAGTGCGATAGTAAGTGAGCAATTGTAGCTGCTTTAATAATGCATAATACTAGAAACAGAAGAACACCATATATATATATATATATATATATATATATATATATATATATATATATATATATATATATATATATATATATATATATATATATATATATGTATAAATAGGAGAATCCAAATGCGTCGATATGAGTGTGGGTGTGTTGCTTATGTACGATCACTGATCGCACATCCATTGATCTTTCGTTGCTCTGCACGATCGTATCATGCGATCAAATCTTGGAACATTCATGCAAATAATATGATTTAAAATTCCAATCTGTCACTCGAAAAAATCCTTGAACTTCAAGTCGGCCCTCAAGTAGCTCTCGAGGCAGAACTCAAGTGGAACCACCCATCACGTTTTTTGCCTTCGTTAATAGGACGGGGAATCGAAAGGCAGCAGCCAAAAGTTCAGCAGTCTTTACCACGCCAAAGGGCTCAACAAGGATTCCTTATCCATTTCTTCACATACACTCTTTTTTTTTTTTAAATTTATTTAATTTATTTAATTTTTTTTTATTTTTTATTTTTTATTTATTTTTTATTTTTTTATTTTATTTTTTTAACTCTCCCGTAGAAGGGAAGATGATAAGCTTCTGTGAATGAGATTTTAAAGGGAGGAGTTCAAAAGATTGTTTAAAAATGCAGCTAATAAACTTTGGCCTCCTCATATTTCATTTATTAGGTTATCTCATTATATTATATAGTCACCCAAACTCTCTCACATATTTATACACACACAATAACAAATATACATATAATTATTGCTCACACACGGAAAATCATACTTACATATATATAATATATATATATATATATATATATATATATATATATATATATATATATATATATATATATATATATATATATATTATATATAATAATATATATATATATATATATATATATATATAATATATTTTTTTTTTATTTTTTTTTTTTTTTTTATTTAAATTTCTTAAAAAAATAATATTAAAAAAAAAGAAAGAAAAAAATTATGTGTGGAAGTGAAGGAAAATGCTGAAAGTAGATAAAAGAGTGTTTCGGACATAACCTGTGGAATACATGTGAGAATGATAACGAAATTTAAATCTGAGACGACAGAGCTTGAAACAGAATATAAAGTCTGTGTAGAATGACGAAACCCACGAAATTTTCTCGGTGAAAGAAACATGCGATTAACCCATTACTGCAGATATGAATTTCCTATCACATAAAATACTTAATTTTATGGAAATATTAAATTAAAGCATCATTGTATGTCAAATGAATGATGAGGGTGAAGGAAGTAAAAAAAATTGGTAATTTAAAAAATTTAACAAAAAATACTAAATATTGTTTTATTAATAATATTTTTTGTGTACATGTTAAAAAGTGGTCAAACTTCATCAATATATTAGTTATTTTAAGATTTATAAATGACTTACTGTGATATATGATTTTAAAGAGCATGTTCCCATTTGGAAACATTGGGTGTAAATGGCTTAAGAGATCAAAAGAACGACATTCGTTGCAGTGATAATATAAAGGAGAATGATTTAACGGTTCAACAGGGAAAGAAAGTGATTTGAAAGAGAGTTGGTGAAAGTACATGAGTTGATAAATAGAAGGGCCCTAGATTCTACTCTTTTCAATAATAGATGATGAACAGTTACCCAAAATATAAGATACGTACACAGAGAATCATTATGTAGTCTTACTAAAAAAAATTATTTCTTAAAAAAAAATTTTTTCACTTTTGTTACAATTTCCCTCAAAATTTTCTTAATTCAGTTTTCTTACTTCAATACCCGAAATTTACGTAATAAGTTAAAACAGATTTATTTCATAATCTTAATGGTTAGGAGTGAGTTTGAAGACGACGGTCAGACAATGATTTTTTTTTCCTTAATTGGAGGAAAAAAAATTCCTTCAGTTTTCAAACGACAGAAGAACTCAATATGAACATGTGGATATATTTTTGTTTTTGTTTTTTAACCGACAATGAAGAAAATGAATTTCTACTTAAAAGTCTTTCGAAATTATTGGTTGAAAAGTTGTTCTAACATTTTAGCTGAATTTCTTAACCCAAAAAAATGTTTTTCATTCAAAGAAAATG
This sequence comes from Armadillidium nasatum, assembly GCA_009176605.1. Taxonomy (NCBI): domain Eukaryota; kingdom Metazoa; phylum Arthropoda; class Malacostraca; order Isopoda; family Armadillidiidae; genus Armadillidium; species Armadillidium nasatum. Next base: position 22,196 of record SEYY01020976.1, read on the forward strand.
ATTTCTTCAACTTCACTTAGACAACCACGTTTCCTCCTTGGAGAAGAAATTTTGATTATCTTCAGTGTACACTAGAAGAGACGATATCCCTGTATAGAGCAAGCAATTAGAGTGATGTAAAAAACGTTCTGGAGGAATCTCAGAATTCCTAACCTCAGTGTGACGACTTCCCATGAAAGATCTCATGAAAATTATATATAAAGAAAATAATATGAAGACAGAAGAAGGCTCGAACTGGATGTTTTCGAAGACTTTATACTTGTATTGGAGATTATGTCGAGTAGGGTGATTGATTGACTCACGTG
>SEYY01020976.1:27500-37500 GCA_009176605.1 Armadillidium nasatum
TATATATATATATATATATATATATATATATATATATATATATATATATATATATATATATATATATATATATATATATATATATATATATATATATATATATATATATATATATATATATATATATATATATATATATATATATATATATATATATATATATATATATATATATATATATATATATATATTATATATATATATATATATATATATATATATATATATATATATATATATATATATATATATATATATATATATATATATATATATATATATATATATATATATATATATATATGATCTAATAAAAAAAGGATTTTAAAATAATAACTAAAAATAAATTATGTATATTATTATTTTATTATTGTATTATCTTTATGATTATTTACCAAAAAATAATTTTGAGTAATCATAAAAGTATGATCAAATTTATATTCCAAATAATTAAGATTAATTTAGGAAAGAAATTAAAAAAAGAAAAATAAATAAATTTGATAAAGATAAAAAAAAACTACACAAAAAAGATTTAGATAAACCCCAAAAAATTAAATAAGATAGTTAAATTCCGGAAAAGTTTATAAAAATTTAAATAAGATATATAAATCCTAAAAATTTATTAAAAGGTCAATTGCGATAGTCAACTTCTAGTAATAAGACGAATTAAAGGCAAAATAAAGTAAATTATGGAAATAAGATATAGATTGAATAAGAAAAATATAAAAATTATAGAAATACGAATAATGAAAAGGTTAAATAAGATCAATTATATAGAAAAAAGGTAAAGAAAAGGTTCAATATTATAGAAATAAATCTAGAAATATATAAATAAGAATTTAAATAAGATAATCCCTAGAAGTTAGATTAAAGCAACATCTAAATATGATATAGAAATTTAAAAAAAAAGAAAAGAAAAAATTTAAATATTGAAGAGAAATTCTATAATTATAGAAATAAATCTAGAAATATATAAATAAGAACTTAAGTAAGATAACCTCTAGAAGTTAGATTAAAGCAACATCTAAATATGATATAGAAAAAAAAAAGAAAAAAAAATAATTTAAATATAGAATAGAAATTCTAGTTAATAAGATCAAAAAAACTTTAAACTGATCTACATAGTATTTACTTTAAAGCGTGTTATAACACGATTTTACTAAGAAAACAGCACTTTGAAAATACGTTTCAACACTCTTTTTTTCTTACCCATACGTGACATTATAAAAAATAGAAAATTCTTCCCTAACCTTCTTAACACGTTTCACAATACTTGTAACACAATTTTTCATTTTTAAGTGTTTTTAATTCAGTTATTTATATTGTAAATAACGATCATTTTATGTATCTATTTATTTATTCACTTATTTATTTATTTATTTATTTATTTATTTATCATTCATTTATTTTTTATACATTTATTAGAGAATTAAATATTCCCATTATGACGTTATTATTATTGTTGTTATTATTATTGTTATATTATTATTATTATTATTATTATTATTATTATTATTATTTTTATTATTATTATTATTATTATTCATTATTATTCATTATTATTACTTTTATTGTTATTATTATTATCATTATTATTATTATTATTATTATTATTATTATTATTATTATTATTATTATTATTATTATTATTATTATTATTATTATTATTATTAATTTATTATTATTATATTATTATCATTATTATTACTTTTATTGTTATTTCATTATTACTATTATTATTATTATTATTATTATTATTATTATTATTATTATTATTATTATTATTATTATTATTATTATTATTATTATTATTATTATTATTATTATCTCTTGAATTTGATGTAATAGTATTAGTAGTAACTATTTTAAATTTGTTTCAATAATATTACTGCATTGCATATTATTATCACTTATAGCTTATACTATATTATTATTATTATTAATTATTATAGTATTATTATTATTATTATTATTATTATTATTATTATTATTATTATTATTATTATTATTATTATTATTATTATTATTATATAATCACCATCATCATCAGTTTCATTATTATTATTATAATTTTATTATAATTATATTATTATTTTTATTATTATTAATGTTTTGTTTTTCTAGAATTGCTCGTTGATAAAAATATTTTAGATAGTGTAATGAAAAATAAAGATTCTTATATTCATTTCATTATAAAAATTTCCTTCCAGACTGTGAATAATTTATGATTATTGGGAAAGTTATAGATATTATTTTCAATTTTTAAAACTTTTATGGTAGAAGTCGATTGTTATAATTAAAAATGAAAAGCAAAGAGATAAAGGAACGGAAAGTGGGGACCGTACACATTATCACCGTTTTTAGGAGTTCAGATGCTAAACTTCTGAATGGGGATCTTGTCTGAAGTAGAAAACGGAGAAGCAATTGCTTTACTTATGATTCGCTTTGTCCAATCTGTCCATTTGTCTTTTAAGGTAAGGTATCAAAAGAAACAGTTTAATCTGCAATGTAAGCAAGTTAAAATCGGCCTTTTCAAGGTGCTTGAGGACAAATCCTTAATTAAATATGACGTGAAGTTGAACACAAAACCTTCGTTTTATTAATTAATACAGTATATATTTACCATCTTCTCGTCTCCCATCTTTCGCGTATCAGAGAGGATAACAAGTTGAAAAAGAGTGCAAAAAGTGCTCTTGTAAGAGACATTTTATGCCAGGTCTTCAAGCTCATTACAAAAGTTCTCTTTTACTGGTAAACTTGCATTGTTTATAATTGCCTAAATATTCTTGCTTAGGGATATATATATATATATATATATATATATATATATATATATATATATATATATATATATATATATATATATATATATATATATATATATATATATATATATATATATATATATATAATATATATATATATATATATATATATATATATATATATATATATATATATATATATATATATATATATATATATATATATATATATATATATATATATATATGTGAATAACGCATAAAAAATACCTTATCAACTTTATTTTCATTTTAGTCTTTTAATTAACATGGTGCTTGTATGGTATGCCCCTTAAATAAAAATTACCCTAAATGTTATGTTATTTTATGCGTTTATAACACATGAGTGAGAATTGAAAATTTAAACGTGTTATAACGTATAAAACTTTTTAAAGTGCATAAAATATCCTTGAAAAATATATGAACAACATTTTCTATGATTGAAAACTAAATACTTTTATTCTGAAGTCATTTCATGTATATAATAAATCTTTAAGCTTTTTAAGTTTATATTTATTTATTTATTTTTTTTAAATTTATTATTTGATGAATAGTTGACTTTGATACTCCTGTTTCAAGTTCTGGTTGTTTGATCAATTTTCCTTGATGTTTTCCCAAACTAGTGTAACGCCAATTCCAACATCTTGTTTGTTGATACTTGATGTTTCCCCGAACTGAACGTTGATGTTGGGTGTTTTGCAGCAAAATATAGCAATGCAGTTTGAGGATTTTATGATATAATAACAACAACATCTTATAATTGAAGGTTCTATTTCAAATCCTGTTGTTGTTGTTTTTGTTGTTGTTGTTTGTTGTTGTTGTTGTTGTTGTTGTTGTTGTTGTTGTTGTTGTTGTTGTTGTTGTTGTTGTCTGTTGGGTCTTTGAGGTTCTTTCATTTAATTTTACTCCATTACAATTTCAATATAAACTTAGATGGTCGATTGCTAGTTTGATATTTCTCATTTTCAAGAGGAGATCTTTCTGAAAAATGAAGAAAACAATGTTACATTATGAGTAGTTAAAGAATATATTAATTTTTGTAGACTATATATATATATATATATATATATATATATATATATATATATATATATATATATATATATATATATATATATATATATATATATATATATATATATATATATATATATATATATATATATATATATATATATATATATATATATATATATATATATATATATATATATATATATATATATATATATATATATATATATATATATATATATATATATATATATATATATATATATATATATATATATATATATATATATATATATATATATATATATATATATATATATATATATATATATATATATATATATATATATATATATATATATATATATATATATATATATATATATATATATATATAATATATATATATATATATATATATATATATATATATATATATATATATATATATATATATATATATATATATATATATATATATATATATATATATATATATATATATATATATATATATATATATATATATTATATATATATATATATATATATATATATATATATATATATATATATATATATATATATATATATATATATATATATATATATATATATATATATATATATATATATATATATATATATATATATATATATATATATATATATATATATATATATATATAATATATATATATATATATATATATATATATATATATATATATATATATATATATATATATATATATATATATATATATATATATATATATATATATATATATATTATATATATATATATATATATATATATATATATATATATATATATATATATATATATATATATATATATATATAATATATATATATATAATATAAAATCTATAAATTCCGAAGCATCTTAAAATAACATAAGAAGAGGAAAAAAAATTTAAAAAAAAAAAAAAGAAAAAAGAATCACTAATTTTCCTTAAATATCTTAAAAGTGTTCTCAATCTTAAACCTCGAGTTCCTAATACAGGCCATAATACGATCCCGCGTAAGCTTGTAACAACACAGCTGCTCCTTGCATTCATTTTTAAATAGGGTTTAAAAGATAGAACGATTTTGTGTGGAGTTTTTTCCTCCAAAATTAAGAAAGAATAACAACAAATTTCCCTTCCCGAACAAAATGGGAAATAAACGCTAGATACAAGCCGGGATTAAAAGCGTACCGCGAATTACTGAACGTAAGATGGGGATGGGGGGAAGATCAGGAGTGGGGGAGGCTTTGGAAGAGCTTCTTTCCTCAATTTTCTTCCCTTTCCTCTATTTTTTTTTTTTTTTTTTTTTTTTTTTTTTTTTTTTTTTTAGAATTATCTTTTTAATTACCTCAGAACGTTCAAACGTACAAATAGACAACAGAGAAGGGAAATAATTAAAACTCAGTATAAGCTATAGAGGCTCATATATATATATATATATATATATATATATATATATATATATATATATATATATATATATATATATATATATATATATATATATATATATATATATATATATATATATATATATATATATATATATATATATATATATATATGCCCAAGTAAGCATTAACATATACATAACACATTTTGAAAACTTCCTATAATTCGAGGTTTTACAGCTTTCTTAATAAAATCTGTCTTCCTACAACTATACTACAATAATATTGGACTTCTTATGCTGTTCTCCTACCATATTATAAGTATATCTCTACTTCTCACGATACTGTTACATCTTCTCATCTAAACACTGTAGTTCTCTATTCAGGGAATTTCAATTTACCCAAACTTAATAGTCGTGGATCCTCTCTTATACTAACACAGGAGGGAGGAGCCAGAAACATTTAGCATTCTCAACAACCTGAAGCAACTGATTAGGAGAGCTACATATATTCACGTCAGAATTAATTCTTGAACACCCATGAAGTATGCGTCACCAATTGTCACAATCTCTATAAATATTCAGTCTTCACTCCTATTGGAAAATTTCTTTTTTTCCAACAGTTTTATCCTTCCCTAAAATATCTTGTGGACTTTAATAGGGCTGATTATGGGACTAAGCATCGCTTCTACACTGACTATTCCTGGAGTGATTGCTCTGACTCTGAAGAGGGTTCGATTTATGTTATTAAGATGGGGCTATAATCGCTGACTGAATGAGCAAGTTCATTCTTTCTTCTACATTTTTCTTCCCTCAAACTCCTTGGCTGGATCGTGATGGCTCTAGTAATAGGCTAGAGACAGTGAGTATGGAAAGAAAAAACACTCTCATTCTCCTATTACTCTCGGTAAATTTCATTTTTTGATAGTGAGATGACCCCCTTGGTTCTTCTACTGGCAAATATTTTTGTCCTCTTGTCAAGAACATTTTTTGCGCACTACATAAAGAAACTCAACCGCCCTTGAAGGGAGTACTGCTCCCATATTTGTTGGAGGGATTGGAAGTCTTGTTTCACCCGTCTTCTAGATAGAGTCTAATCAAAGGACAAAAGGATTATAAACAGTTCCTCATTTTCCAATTCAATTGACCCTTTATCATTGTTAAATGTCGTTAGAGCTTTGTCTTTTTTCCTATAGGTACTACAATCCGCAACTGGTCTAGTAAACTGGCCACTCGTATGCCACCACATTTACATCTCCACAGTTGCACAAGGGGTGCATTGTTTGCACTTGAATTATGTGTGGACATTGGAAACTCCAGGTTTGTCTGCTGCGATTTTCCTTCTTTCCAGTCAACTCTGTTCTGTGAAATTTTCTTCCTCCCCCTTAGTGTTTTCTGACTATTTAATAAGGTACGCTTTGAATGGGAATTTACTTTATCTATATCCTTTTTATTACTTTACCATCCTCTTCAAATAGGGTTCTGACCGTAAGCTGTATATATATATATATATATATATATATATATATATATATATATATATATATATATATATATATATATATATATATATATATATATATATATATATATATATATATATGTCAAGTGCTCCTATGTGCATATTAATGTTTGCATGTGTGTAAGTATAATTAGTATGTATGTGTTGCTCCGACTGTCAATATATATATATATATATATATATAATATATATATATATATATATATATATATATATATATATATATATATATATATATATATATATATATATATATATATATATATATATATATATATATATATATATATATATATATATATATATATATATATATATATATATATATATATATATATATATATATATATATATATATATATATATATATATATATATATATATATATATATATATATATATATATATATATATATATATATATATATATATATATATATATATATATATATATATATATATATATATATATATATATATATATATATATATATATATATATATATATATATATATATATATATATATATATATATATATATATATATATATATATATATATATATATAATAGTAGAGAAGCGCTTTGACGTGTGAGAAATAGAACAATTGCGCTCAGCGCTTCTTCCACACTCTTGAAAGCGAACTCTTGAAGAAAGAAAAGAATAAAAATCTTTTCTTAACAAAAGAAGAAGCAAGAAGCAATGAGGTGCGAAAAATAAAATAAAAAAATAGTAAAAAATAATATTAAAAAAAAAAGATGAAAATAAGTTTAACAAAAGGAAATAGTTTTTTTTTTTTAATTTTTATTTTTTAATTTTTTTTTTAATTTTTATTTTTATTTTTATTTTATTTCGTTTCTCTTTTTATTTTCATTGTTATTTCATGGTATAAGTTTTACCTTTTTTATTGTTATAGTGAGTTTTATATTTACTTATTTTTCTATTTATTTTTCTTTAAGGAAATTTTTTTTTTTTACTTATAATAAATTTTGAAGCCTTTGATTCCATTTTTTCAAAGTTACGAGTTTTCATTTACAAAAAAAAAAAAAAAAAAAAAAAAAAAAAAAAATCGTAGATTACTTGTCAGTTGTCTGCTTTTATCTTTTATCTCAAAACAATTTCTTTGCATATTTAAATTATAATAGTTTCTTGTCAAAGGGGGAGAGGGGGAATAAATTATCAGGTGTTATGAATCCCTCCCCCCAATCTCATTTTAAAGGGGGTAAATATGTCGTTAAGTTTTTATTAATGGTAATATTTAATAAATATCGAAGAGATTTCGACCACGTGAATAAAAAACATTTTAATTATAAGAATTTATATATATAATATATATATTATATATATATATATATATATATATATATATATATATATATATATATATATATATATATATATATATATATATATATATATATATATATATATATATATATATATATATATATATATATATATATATATATATATATATATATATATGCCTGTATGTACGCATGTATGTATGAATTTTCAAATATATCTATATGTATATGCCTAAATCTATCTCTTCGTGTGTCAGTTAGTCTCTCTCTCTCTCTCTCTCTCTCTCTCTCTCTCTCTCTCTCTCTCTCTCTCTCTCTCTCTCTCTCTCTCTCTCTCTCTCTCTCTCTCTCTCTCTCTCTCTCTCTCTCCCTGCCATGCAAAAATGCCTAATTATTTCGTTGCACACTGATGATTGTGTGAAATGACATTCCTTTGGTGAACTTGACTTATTTTAAGAACATCTTAATGAAGAACTACACAATGACTCTACCTAATTTCTCTCTCACTCCCTGTATATATATATATATATATATATATATATATATATATATATATATATATATATATATATATATATATATATATATATATATATATATATATATATATATTATATATATATATATAATATATATATATATATATATATATATATATATATATATATATATATATATATATATATATATATATATTATATATATATTATTATATTTAATTATATTACTATTAATATTACTATTATATTATTATTATTATTATTATTATTATTATTATTATTAATTTTTATTATTATTATTATTATTATTATTATTATTATTATTATTATTATTATTATTATTATTATTATTATTATTATTATTATTATTATTATTATTTATTATTATTATTATTATTATTATTATTATTATTATTATTATTATTATTATTATTATTATTATTATTATTATTATTATTATTATTATTATTTTTATTATCATCATCATTTCCTTCAAAATTGCATGGTCGCAACAGTTTCAGATCCGGAAGGCTGAATCAAACGCATAAATAAAATTGCGTAAACACCCATACAACTCATATATATATAAAACTATATATATATATATATATATATATATATATATATATATATATAATATATATATATATATATATATATATATATAACTATTTAAATTTGTTGACAATTTTAGCAAATTAATTAAATGAACTCAGAATAGAAAAGAATTGTTACTACTGACATCTTCCATTGGTTTCAAGATTAAAAGATTGACTATGACCAACAAGTAATTTTTGTTTGAGGAGTTGCCTATGTAATTGCGAATCGGACTCTAGTGACAAAGTTTACATGCTCGCCAGATAACAGCTCAAAGGAAAGAAAGTATCAAAATACATTTTTTCCTTCAATAAAGGGCTAATACCTGACTATAGGTATCAATAATTATAATAATAGTAATAATAATAATAATAATAATAATAATAATAATAATAATAATAATAATAATAATAATAATGTTACTACTACAACCAAAAGTAAAAATAATGAAATAATAAAAATAATATTAACAGTAATAATAATAATACTAATCATGGTACTTGTTGTAGTAATAATATAAAAATAATAATATTAATAGCAATAATAATAATGGAAATAATTCTAACTGTAGTAATAATAAAAGTAATAATGAAATTAGTGATAATAATAATAATGATAATAATAATAATAATAATAATAATAATAATAATAATAATAATAATAATAATAATAATAATAATAATAATAATAATAATAATAATAATAATAATAAAATAATAAAATAATAAAATAAAATAATATAATAATAAAAATATTAATAGAAATAATAATAATAATAATTTTTAATTTTAATAATAATTTATAATAATTAAAATAATAAATAAATAATAATA
>SEYY01020976.1:55000-57500 GCA_009176605.1 Armadillidium nasatum
ACGGGCAGAAAGAGATTGAAGAGAGTTAGTAAGAGCAGGAGAGTTGATGAGACGAAATGCCCTTGACTCCACCTTCTCTAGGAGAGCTGTATGTGTGGAACCATCCCAGATGTGCAAAACATACTCCAAACAGGGGCGAACAACACCCCTATACAGAGGAAGCAACTAGGGTGGCGTGAAGTAATTCTGAAGGCGCCTCAGAACACCCAACCTCTTAGAAGCTTTTTTAGAAAGAGAAGTAATGTGATCTTTCCAAGAAAGATCACGAGAAAAAGAAACACCAAGAATATTAAGAACAGATGAAGGTTTGAGTTGTGTGTTTTCGAAGAAGATATCATAGTTGTGTGAAAGATTGTGTCGAGTGGTGAGATGAAGGAATTGAGTTTTTGAAGCATTGAAAACAACCATGTTTTCTCTGCCCCAATTTGAAATACGAGAAAGATCAGAGGCTAGTTGCTCCAAGGCTACCCTTCTCGAGTCTATCAACTGCTGTTGGGTGGGACGTTTTTCAAACTGGAAAGAATAATGAAGGGTGGAGTCATCAGCATAGGAGTGGATAGGAGATGAGGTGATAGAAAGAAGGTCATTAATGAGAAGTAGAAAAAATGTTGGTGATAGTACAGAACCCTGAGGAACACCACTGTTAATAGATTTAAAGGATGAACGGTGGCTGTCTGCAACAGCAGCTATAGAACGACCAGAAAGGAAATGAGCGAGAAGATCACAGAAAGAAGGATAGATACCGAAAGAGGGAAGTTTAGAAATCAAAGCTTTGTGCCAGACTCTATTTAAAGCTTTCGATATGTCCAGCGCGACAGCAAAAGATTCACCGAAATGCCGAATAGCGGAGGACCAAGAGTCAGAGATAAGGGAAAGAAGATCACCCGTAGGGCGTTTCTTAAGAAAGCCATACTGGCGATCAGAGATAAGATTTGAAGAATTTAGATATTTCCAAATAAGGATAGATTCGAAAACTTTAGAGAGAACGGAGGTCAAAGAAATAGGACGGTAGTTGGAGGGTTGAGAGGGGTCCCCCTTCTTCGACACAGGTTGAATGAGTGCACGTTTCCAGCAAGAAGGGAAGGTTGAAGTAGAGAGACAAAGACGAAATAGTTTACCGAGGAAGGGTGCAAGCTCGGAAGCACAAGTTTTGAGAACCACAGGAGGAATACCATCAGGACCGTACGCCTTCTTAGTATTAAGCTCAGAGAGAGCAGAAATAACATCTTTATAAGAAATTCTAATTTTAGGCATAATTGAGTTAAAGGGGGTTGAAGGAGGAGGAATAGCTCCGGAATCGTCTAAGGTTGAATTAGAGGCAAAAGTTTGAGCAAAGAGTTCAGCTTTAGAAGAAGGTAAAACAGCAGTTGAGCCGTCGGAAGATATTAAAGGAGGGAAACAGGAAGAAGCAAAGTTAGAGTTGACATTTTTTGCAAAATGCCAGAAAGAACGTGAAGAAGAGGAACCAGAAAGATTATTACATTTTCTACGGAGAAAGGAGTTTTTAGTGTTACGAAGGATAGATTTTGCACGATTGCGGGATGAAATATAAGTAGCATGAGTTTCTGGAGTTTGAAGACGACGGTAATCCCTGAAGGCAGCATCCCTGCGGCGGATAGCACGAGAACAAGCAGAGGTTAAACCAAGGTTTGTTAGGTTTAGTAAAAGGGAAAGAATATGGAATGTATGCCTCCATGCCAGAGAGAATCACCTCGGTAATGCGTTCTGCACACTCCGAGGGACCCCTCCCACGGAAGCAATAATCATTCCACGGGAAATCGAAGAAGTACGACCGCAAGTCCGACCAGTTTGCGGCACCGAAGTGCCACAAACGTTTCCTTTCCTTAGAAGGGGGTCTTTCCTGCGTAAGACTTGAAGAGATAGAAGAGGATACAGAGATAAGAAGGTGATCGAAGGAACCCAGAGGAGGAAAGAGTTTAACAGTATAAGGAGAAAGATTAGAAGTTAGGAAAAGGTCTAGAATGTTGGGTTCATCTCCAAGACGATCAGGGATACGAGTAGGGAGCTGCACCAACTGCTCAAGGTCGTTTTGGATAGCGAAAAGGAAGGCACGTTCACCAGCTATATCATGAGAACTATATATATATATATATATATATATATATATATATATATATATATATATATATATATATATATATATATATATATATATATATATATATATATATATATATATATATATATATATATATATATATATATATATATATATATATATATATATATATATATATATATATATATATATATATATATATATATATATATATATATATATATATATATATATAGATATATATATATATATATATATATAGGGAGGGAAAATAAATATTTTTGTTTCTGTTTCTGAATGAAAAAAGTTCAATGAACTCGTAATTTTTTTTATTTTTTTTATTTTATTATTATTATTATTATTTTTTATTTTTTATAACTTTTCAATATTGGAAAGAGCAATAAAGACGTTTCGCATTTT
>SEYY01020977.1:0-35000 GCA_009176605.1 Armadillidium nasatum
ATATATATATATATATATATATTATATATATATATATATATCTTTTTTGTTATATCATATTTTTATAATATTATCTGAGAGAGAGAGAGAGAGAGAAGAGAGAGAAGAGAGAGAGGAAGAGAGAGAGAGAGAGAGAGAGAGAGAGAGAGAGAGAGAGAGAGAGAGAGAGAGGAAGAGAGAGAGAGAGAGAGAGAGAGAAGAGAGAGAGGAGAGAGAGAGAGAGAGAGAGAGAGAGAGAGAGAGAGAAGAGAGAGAGAGAGAGAAGAGAGAGAGAGAGAGAGAGAGAGAGAGAGAGAGAGAGAGAGAGAGAGAGAGAGAGAGAGAGAGAGAGAGAGAGAGAGAGAGAGAGAGAGAGAGAGAGAGAGAGAGAGAAATAAAAATTTTATCACCACCACTCACAGGTTAGGGAGAATGGGGAGCAAAGCCCCTTTAGACAAAGATTTGTATACCATGTATTTGCATCTTGTATTATAATAATATGCATTATTGCAGTACAGCAATAAAATTATAAATGCATGGCACACCATTTATCTAGGCTCTTTCTCATATATATATATATATATATATATATATATATATATATATATATATATATATATATATATATATTATATATATATATTTCGAAGCTGTGAGGTTTTTGCAATTGTACTTTTTACCTATAGGTCGAATTCCATGACCTTTTAGATCATAGATTCGGAGCTTCCAGAAAGATTACCTTATACATAAGAATTACAAGGCAATCAAAACTCACTGCAACAATCAATTTGTTTATTAATGTATTTCAGAGAAATATTAGAAAAGATACTTTATTATTTTTAAAACCTCATGATAATAAGGACAAATAGGAGAGGTTATATCTATATCAAATTATTACCCAAAGCGGTTCCAACAAGGACAATCTCCCAAAAATCCTTCTCCGAAAAACAACTCAGAACCATAGTTGCCATTTAAAAAAGTTTGCCATTTAAAAAAGTTTCAAATGATATTCAACTTATAAAATCTACTGGAGATGAGTTCATATATATATATATATATATTATATATATATATATATATATATATATATATATATATATATATATATATATATATATATATATATATATATATATATATACTATTATTTCCATTTTTAGCTTCAAGATCTTTTAAAACTGTCCTTTACTCCTTTGACTATTTTGACCAGAGGTTGCTAGGACAGTTTCTCTTGTAATAGCAGACAATCTTTACCCCATATTGAAAAAAAAATGATTTTTTTATTAGTTTTAAATTTATTTAATTGTTTTTTACAAAATGATTTGTCGTTCGTCGATTAACCGTGGGGAAAAAAAAATTTAGGTAAATATGTTTTTCCCAGTCGCGGATTTTTTTTTTCCTTCGTATATTAAAACTACGAATACTAATTCATAAGAAATAATTTTTTTTGTTAATTGAACCAAGGGAAACCACGGAAAACGATTTTGTAAACAAAAAATAAAAAATGAACAAAATGCTAATATTAAAGACAATTTAACAACACACCACACTACTTTAATTTAAGGGCGTAATACATATATAGACTTAAAGTCTATGGCGTAAAATTCGAATTTGCGCTGCCAAGTTGCCGGATCAGCGTCGTCGATAATCTTGCGAAATTAATAGCTACTTCGGAGCCCAAAAAATAAAAAATAAAAAATAAAAATTTTTTATTTATTTATTTATTTATTTTAATATATAGGCACATATACTTTAAAGTCTATGTATAGGCCTAACCGATAGAAGGAAAGTTGCCGTGGGATATAGGCTTACAGCCCTATTGCACCATATATATATATATATATATATATATATATATATATATATATATATATATATATATATATATATATATATATATATATATATATATATATATATATATATATATATATATATATTAATATATATATATATATATATATATATATATATATATATATATATATATATATATATATATATATATATATATATATATATATATATATATATATATATATATATATATATATATATATATATATATATATATATATATATATAGACAGAGAAAAATTTTCCGCACTCCAGGATTCGAACCCATTGACAACAGCGTCGCCGTTAGACAATGTACAGAAGGCTCTGCCACCGAGCTACGTCGCCTTCCAAAAAAAAGAAGGCATAGTAGAACGGTTTTCAAGCTCTTCTGCTTCGAATCACTGTAGCAACTTGGTTCTTATCTAAATCCATAGGGGGGGTGCTTGGAACCCATACTGGGGCTACTATGGCATTCTGCTGAGTGCTCTGGGCTGCAGGAGCAACCAATCAAAGTTAATTGGCGTGCGAAATATATATATATATATATATATATATATATATATATATATATATATATATATATATATATATATATATATATATATATATATATATATATATATATATATATCCTCTGGTGGGCAAAGGCCGAAGGCCTACCAAATTCCACCAGAGTTGGGGAATATTGCGGATCTGATCGCTAATGGCCAACGTGACCCGATGCACAGCTTTTAAAAGTGTGCAAGTCAAAGGAAGTTGGGAAAACATAAAGGGAGTGTGTTCCAGACTTCACCAGTAGAGTACATGTAAGAGTGGGCATAGTGGTTAAGTCTGGGGTCGGAGAGTTGGACAGAGAAAGGATGAGACTGTGTAGAAAGTAGTGTCGCACGAGCTCTTCTTAATGGAGGAGGTATGCGACGTGACAGTTCAGAAAAGCAATGTCCGTTGTAATGGTGATAGTATAGAGAAAGTGATGCAACAATTCTGTGGGAAGAAAGAGATTGGAGAGAGTTAGTAAGAGTAGGAGAATTGATAGGACGAAAAGCCCTAGACTCCATTATCAAGAAAAGTTGTTGAACATCTGAAAAGAATACCTATCCAGATTTCAACAATAGAACTGAGCGTGATAGCGATCAAGAAAAGCATTGACATGTTGAGGATGACTTTAGGATTTGGGTAACAGAAGTAAAAAATACATAAAGAATCATCCGTAGGCCTGAGGTTCGGGCCCTGACGAATCTTGTAAAAAAATCACCCTTAAAAGGGAAAAATAGACAGAGAGAGAGAGAGAGAGAAAAAAGTTAAATTATTTAAATGTTCATACTGCAGTTATGAACGTAATAATAAAGGTGACTTTAAAAGACATATATTAATACATATAAAAATACCCACAATAGACCAGATATAGTTGTCAAAGACAAAAGGGAGCAAAGATGTTATATATTAGAGGTGGGAGTCCTAAATGGCAACAACTTGGTGGCATACGAGAAAGAAAAAGAAATTAAATACCAATGCCTAAAAAATGAAATAAGAAGAATGTGGGACATGAATGACATCATAGTGATCCCAATAGTAGTGGGAACATTGGGAGTAATAAAGAGAAGTCGGATGGAGCATCTCAAAAAACTACCTGTGGTTATTAACACCTTAGAGTTAAGCAAAATGGTAGTAAAGAAAAGTATTAGTATTTTGAGGCTTGTGTTGAGCTTTGGGTGAGTTAAAAAAATAAAATAAAAATGGAAGTGTCCTTATGATCAAGGTTTGATCATGGACATTAACTTTACCAACCCCTTACTAATGGGAGAAAAAAATAAATAAAAATAAATAAATTATATAAATGTTCACACTGCAGTTATGAATGTAATTGCAAAGAAAACTTAAATTCACACATGCTCACACACTCCAGTACTTAAGGTCCCCCTTACAAAATGCCTAAATAAATTACTGGAAGAAGGGGAGGCAATACCAGAATGGATGACCATAGGAGACACCAACCTCATACCAAAATCTAAAGAAACCAAAAACTCATCAAATTATAGACCTATTACATGTTTGCCTACTATGTACAAAACCCTAACAGCAATAATAGCATCTAGAATATATAGCCACATAGAAAATAACAATATCATAAATGAAGAACAGAAAGGATGCATCAGAAATAGTATGGGTACAAAGGACCAATTATTAATAAACAAAATGATACTTGAAAATAGCTGGAAGAATCAGAAACACCTAAGCATGGCCTGGATCGACTATAAAAAAGCATATGATAGTGTTCCTCATAGCTGGATATTAGAAGTGTTGAAAATCTATAAAGTAAGTGATAAAATAGTCAATTTTGTAAAAGAAGGAATGAAACAGTGGAAGGTTAATTTAAAACTAAAGCATGAAAAAGGAGCAATTGAAATTAATAAAATTAATATAAAAAGAGGGATCTTTCAAGGAGATTCGCTGTCGCCATTGCTCTTCATTTTAGCCATCAACCCATTAAGCAACCTAATAAACAATTTACAGAATGGATACAGGGTGAATCCACGAAGTGAGAAAAGCGCCAAAATAATTTCTCATCTATTTTATATGGATGATCTGAAGTTATACGCTCCAAACAGGCAAGAAATCACCAAACAAATTGAAGTGGTTAAAAAGTTTTCCAAAGACATATGTATGGAATTTGGATTGGAAAAGTGTGCATTCCTCACTCTTAAGAAGGGAAGGAGAATAGAAAGTGAAAACATCACAATAGAAGAGATCACAATCAGGCAATTAGAACAGGAAAGAACGTATAAATATTTAGGAGTAGAAGAATCAGAAAAGGTTGAACATAAATTAATGAAGGAGAAACTTGGAAAGGAATACTTAAAGAGAACAAAAGCGATATTGAGATCAGAGCTAAATGCAAGAAATAAAGTAGAAGCTATTAAAACTTTGGCCATACCTGTAATCCTTTATAGTAGTGGCATCATAGACTGGTTTCAAGAAGATCTAAACAAATTAGACATTGCCACAAGGAAAATGTTGAATGCCAATAAAATGATATACAAAGGACAAATACTATCAAGAATGTATACCGAACGCAAAGAAAGGAGGCATGGGGCTTGTGGAAATTGACTACATATATAAAAGAGAAATAATTGGATTAGGGCAATACCTAGAAAATACAGAAAATAAATACCTTCAGTGGGTACATGATCATGAAAGAATAAAACCAGCAATAAGTTCATTAATTAAAAAGAAAGATGATTACTTGAATATGTACCAAATAAACGTAGAACGAAGTGAAAGGTGGGAAGAAAAAACACAGAAAGAAAAGATCAGAATTGTTAAAAATAAATTTGAAGAGAAACGAAAGGCAAAGCATATAAATCAATGGAAACAGCAAGTAATTGCAAAAGAATATAAAGAAATGATTGATGAAGTTTACATAGATAAAGAAAAATCAGTGGAAATATTCTGTAAAGGAGGTTTACAAGCTGAGGAAGAGAGAATGATAAGGGCAGCACAAGACGGATTAGTAAGAACGAGGTGGCGTAGAAAACATATAGAAAGAGAAGATATTTCCGATGCATGCAGAATATGCCAATTACATCCAGAAACAGTGCCTCATATTTTATCTGCATGTGAAATCCTTTTAAGCAGAGGTACATATACTGATAGACACGATGCTATATGTAAAATAATTCATTTTAAACTGTGCAGAAAATACAACATAACAACAGAAGCCCCAAATTACTGGAAACATAACCCTCCTGAAATAGTAGAAAACAACCAGGCTCTGATCTTGTATGACTGCACCATTCCAACAGACATCAGAGTAGCCCACAATAGACCTGACATAGTGATCAAAGACAAAACTGAACGAAAATGCTACATAATAGAGGTGGGAGTGCCGTTCGATAACAACTTGGCGGCATATGAAAGAGAGAAGGAAATAAAATACATTCGATTAAAACAAGAAATGAGAAGAATGTGGAATATTGATAACATCTCAATAATCCCAATAGTGGTGGGAGCGATGGGCGTGATCAAAAAGAGCCTCATTGAACAACTAAATAGACTACCAATTTCGATCACCTCGCTTGAATTAACTAAGACGGTAGTAAAAAAGAGCATCTCAATATTGAGATTGGTCCTAGAAGGTGGTTAAGGAGTGAAGAGGGAAAATAAAGCTACAAATAAATGACTCCCTACAGTCAAGGTTTGACTGCGGAACATTTAAAGCAAAACCCTTCAAGGAAGGAGTATTTAAAAAAAAAAAAAAAAAAAAAATTGAATGTAATCGGAAATGGTTATTAAAGAAACACGAAACACATGTTAAAACATGCACATTTAAATTATTTAAATGCTCAGAGTCCAAACATGAATGTAATCGGAAAGAAAACTTAAAAAGACATTGCAATGCCCGAGAAAGAAAACCAAAAAACCAATTAAGAACTTGTTATAATGTACAAGAAAAAGATGAGCTACTGGTTGATGAAAGACCAATGAGTGAAGAAGGGGAAAGTAGTTCGGATATAGTCCGTGGAGAAAATGATGTGTATTGGACTTAATCGAAGAGGGACTAAGAGAATAAATTCCACCCAAAAGCTATGCGCATACAAACTCCGTAGAAGATATAAATGTATTACTTTAATAGTTCATAAAGGCTGTACACATTGAATTAGTTTAAAAGTTTAATTTAAAAGTAATAGAGCTAAATATTAATTTTGTTTACAAATCTTAAGTATTTGATTTCCTGTTTAATGGCATTATGAATAATTATACAGTCTTTAGATCTAAAATATATAGTATTTCCATGGATAATGAAAGTAATATAAGAATCAAACTAGTTATTTGTACTAACAATAAAATTTAAAAACTATTAATTTTATTTAATTCACCTAAAATACTTGAAGCTTAATACCTACTTTTTTTTTTCTCCAGAAATATACTATTAAATATTCTTTAATTAATCTTTAAAATTTGGAATTCTGTTTCCAAGAGAGGGAAAGTGGAAGATTTTGGAGAACTTTTTACCTATTTAAGTTTGAGATTTGATTTTACTCTTATATAATAGTTGTAAGCATGCTTGTTCTAAAAATATACAACATGTATGGTCTATTTCTAGCCACTGACATGCTACAGGCTTTTGAATTGGGTGGGGTTTTGGAGGTTCTGTAACTCGAGAACCGTTAGTCGTAGAACATTTTTTATTGGAATCAACATGTTTTCCAGTCAAAACGACCCTTTTTTTGTCCTGGAATGCCCTAGAGTTCCCTACAGTTCGATTGTAGAAGTTTTAAAAATTTACAAAATAAATGAGAAAGTAATAGTCTTCATAAAAAAGGAATTCACCAATGAAAAGTCAACTTAAGCTTGAGAAAGGTTTGATTGAAGTGGATATCAAAATAAGAAGAGGAATCTTTCAGGGAGACTCTTTATCGCCATTGACTCTTATTTTGCCCATCAATCTCATAGTTACTCTAATAAACAAACTACAGAATGGTTATAGAATTAATCTACTTGATGAAAAACTTGCAAATATATAACACATGTTCTATATGGATGAGTTAAAATTGTATGCCCCAAACAGACAGGAGACCATCAAACAAGTAGAGGTGGTTAAGGAGTTCTTCGAAGATATATGCATGGAGTTTGGTCTGGATAAGTGCGTATTCCTCATCCTTAAAAAAGGGAAAAAAGCAGAAAACGAGAACATCACAATAGATGAGACCATCATAAGGCAACTAGAACAAAAGAACATAAAAACCTTGGAGTAGAACAATCAGAAAAGTGGAGGATAAATTAATGAAAGAGAAACTTTAAAGGAAACCAAATCAATATTAAAATCGGAATAAGAGCAAGAAAAAAACGGAGAAAAAAAAATCCTGCTGTACCAGTTATTTTATACAGTTGTTGAATTACAGACTGGCTCCAGGAAGACCAACAAAATAGATTCTAGTTGATAATTTTGTTTTTCTCCTTCGCTTTTCTCATTCCACCTATGTTCTTATGTACTTGTGTGTACGTATTTTCTCTCTCCAAATTGGACTGACAGCGACTGTTTAGATAATTGAAAATCTGATTGTCAAAAGCATGTAATCCTGTGATTCGTATTATAAAAAAATTAATATTATACATGATTAAGAAATACTTCAAAAAACATTTTTATTCTTAGGTTTCGAAGAAGGAAATTTGTAGTCGAATTGAAGATGGAAGAAGATAGAGTAAGAGAAAATGACAATTAATATATTCAGATACCGGTGACAGGTTTGAACGAAATTCTAATTTTATTTACAATTTATTTCTTTTTCCAACACTGGTGATGGAATAGAGGAAAGAAATGCATATAACATAAAAAAATTGAAGGTAAACTTTGATGATTTGGAAAAACAAGATCTTAGAGAGATATCAGAGATGAAAACAAACATTACCCAACTTCGTGAAGTTCAGGAGGCGAATTCAATAAAATTAGAGGTGAATTAATTTGATTAATGCCTGTATTTCAAACCCAAATTCTATTTTTTATCAGAATATTACTGATCTTGGAGAAGGGTTACAAATTGCTGCAAGCTGCCGGTTAAGGATATAGTTGAATTCACTGCAGTATAATGGCAAAGTCTCTCACTTGCATTTTGGGAAGAAAATGTTCTTAGAAAGCGTTCGGTTACTGGAAGAAAATGCACAACACTCACACAATCTCCAGCAAAACCGCCTCTCACTCCAAAGAAAATTGTTTTAAATGGTAATCACAATTGCTTTAAACTTCTTAAGACAAACTAACTTCTATTTTTAAAAAGTCTTTTAATTTTTCAAAGAAAACCATACATAATTTTCGAAAAATCTTAGTGGAAAGGTATGGAGACATTATTGAAAGGTAAATATATACCTTTCAAAAAAAAAAAAAAAAAAAAAAAAAAAAACAGGAAACTACATAAAATATTATTACTTAACAATGATTAATAATTTAAATTTTATTTTTTTAAATTTAGATTGACAAAACATCATTGTATAAACCTTTATTATTGTTTATAATTTTATTAATTTGAAATGAAGATGAAGATGAACATTTTATTTCAAATATTAAGAAAATAAATTTACAGTCAGACATTAAGAAAATCAATTTACATACAGTGTATTGCTTGTCGTTGACTTACTTTAAAATTTACAATGAGAATATAACAGTTAGACATGCATTTGTTAAGTCATTATTTTTAATTTCATTACTCTTCTGGAGAGCTGTTCATTTTTATAAAGTTACTTTTAATGTTTTTGTTTCAATATTTTCTATAATTTATTGGTTTCGAAATCTGTATTTACTTTTCCTTTAAGATTATGCCAATTAGACCAAAAACTGGAACCGATAATAGTCACATTTACATCTCTGGCATTATGAAAATGCTTGGGCCCTTCTATATAAAAATAAATTTAATTACTAATTCTAAATAACTAACATGTACCTATAAAACCACCTCAAATTTCTTGAAACTCTACATCCACCTTATTCCGTATTTCAATGTTTGGTACCAAGTTTCCTATTACAGAGAGCCTACCCCATCTTAAGAGATATTTACCTAAGTAATATAGTAATTACTCTTTACTCTGCCAAAAATAATGATGTTTGGTCTATAACATAATTCTGGCAATTATGATTGAGAACTTGCAAAGAATCCGACCCTGTTCTTTAAATTCTTTGCTTGGTGATGAACTAAGCTTCATCAACTTCTTTCCTAGCTCTTTAAATTTCCTTTAAAATTTTTATACTTCTTTTTTTCCTTTCCATTCTGTACTCTCAAAACTGAAGTTCTCATCGCGGTAGTCTTGCCTTTTTTGTTAATGTTGTTGTTAAAATCTTGCAATCCTCTTGTTCACACAACCACTCAATAAATTTAGGGTTTTTCTTCTATGTATCCTGCTATTCCAATTAATTTACTTCTTATGGGTCCAAATTTGCTATGCCCCAATCTCATGGGGTTTGATCCAGTTTTAGGTGTCACTTTTACTCTTCAAACATATTCCATTCACTTTATTAATTTAATTTTCAACCCTATCCAATTCATCCACTCAAAAAAGTACTTTACAACGATGTTCTCTGCGAGTCTTTCAACCTTTGTTCATAAATATGCTTGCTATAACTCGTTTGCTCTTTAGTAATGGTTATCTTCTACATTTGGTTAACACTCCCATTAACACTAATTTCAGGAAGGACGGTTATGGGGCTATATATTCTAGGGATTTCTGTTTCCTTATTCTTTGGAACGTGGGATCATTTAACCCGTTTTGAGACACATTTTGTGGCATGTTTACTCTTCCACCCATTATGTTAAGTAAACATTTCATTAGAAGTTTTATTAACGAAGATACTTTGCGTAAAATGTCCTAAATTTTGTCCATTTCCGGTGCATTCCAATTACTAGTCTTCTTGATCAGGTCTTTCACTTCAATTATACTAGTCTTCAGAAACTTCATACCTCATAGATCTACCTTATTTTTAAACTACTACTAAGGTCTCATAACCATAAGCTTCTACACCGAGACATACATCTATTTTCCCAAAATCTTTCTACCTATTCTACTTGGGATGTATCTTTTAGCAAAAATTCTTAACGTTATAAAATTACTTTGATCTTCTTTGAAGTTTGTTTTCTTTGCATTTTCCCCCCGTTTCGGGATCTTTCAATCTTTCTCTTTTCACTACTAAAGTTTTTCTCCTTTTGAATTTTTTTGTCCCCATTTAATTTTTTGTCTATTAACTAATTTTTAATCTGTTGTTTTTGGTACTTCTACTATTACTACTCCTTTCTGTAGTATTGTCAGAATTCCAATTTGTTGAGTTATTTTCTACTTCACTTGTAAGTTAATTTAAAAGGTGTGCTGCATCCTTTTTGATTATCTTTCCCATCTTTAGCAGCTCCCCCCATCCCCCCCATTGTTTTCCCTTATTACACTTTCGTGTTTGAGCATGTGTCTTTTTACATCTGCTTTATAATTACATCCATAACCACAAACACTACATTTAAATAACTTGATATTTCTATGATTAAGCATATGTATTTTAAAGCTTCTTTTATCATTGCAATCATAGGAACATTCAGAACACTTGAATAATTTTACATTTTCATGCTTTAGCATGTGTCTTTTTAAGTAAGATTTAAAAATACACCCATAGCTACACTCTGTACACTTAAATAACTGTACATTCTCATGCTTAAGCATGTGTGCCTTTAAATCCTTTTTCTGATTACATTCATAGGAGCATTCTGAGCATTTTAGTAATTTTATATTTAAATGATTAAGCATATGTACTTTGAAAGCTACTGTTATTATTACATTCATATGTGCAGTAAGAACATTTAAATAATTTTTCGCTTCTATGTGTGAGCATGTGTCTTTTTAAGCTTCCTTTCTGATTACATTCATAAGAGCAGTCTCTACATTTAAATAATTTGACATTTTCGTGACTAAGTCTGTGTCTTTTTAAGTCTCCTTTATAATTACATTGATAAGAGCAGTCTGGACAGCTAAATAATTTAATATTCTTATGTTTAAGCATATGTATTTTCAAACTGTCTTTGCTATTACTCTGGTAACTACACTCACTACATTTAAATCTCTTTACATTTTCATGCTTAAGCATATGTTTTTGTAAGTGGTGTTTATAATTGCATTGATAAGTGCAATAAGTACATTTAAATAACTTTATATTCCTATGATTATTCATGTGAGCTTTAAAATTTCGTTTGTCGTTACACCCATAACTACATTCAGAACAAGTGAATAACTTACTATTGCTATGGATAAGCATATGTCGTTTTAATTTGGAATTATCATTACATTCATGACTGCAATGGGGACATTTAAACCTTTTTTTGTTGTGTGTCTTTAAATGACATTCCAATTCACCTTTGTTTTCAAAACTAACATTACAATATATGCAACCAAGGTTTTCAGTGCAATTATAATTCTTTTTAACGTTTTCCTCAAGGGTTCCTGACGTCTGAGGCTCACTTCTTGAAGTAATTTCCACTGTTGAACATCCTTCTCCACTAGCATTGCTACTGGCCGTCTGTACAAAATAAAAATATAAACATTTAATCTGAACATAGAAAAAAAAAATTCAAATAACAGTTTCAATTTTGTACGTCTTTTTAACACAAAATCAACCCTTTTACTTGAGATTTCAAAAATCACAAGTACTTGTATTTGAGCCAAATGTACTTGGGAAAAATTAAGTACTTTTAAGTACAAGTTAAATTTTAAAAGTAAAAATCCTAATTATTATCCTCAAAAGAATAAATACTATATGACCTCACATCTATGTCAAAAAAAGTTCTTGAATTTGGATAAATCTCTATTATTATTATTATTATTAGTAGTAGTAGCAGTAGTAGTAGTACTAGTAAATTTTGTTTGGCAAAATTTAGAAGAATAGTCAAACAGTTTAGGTGTTCCAACTTCATTTTTTTAACACTTTACCACCACTCACCGGCAGGAACCCTTTCAAGAAGGGGTCAGAAATTTAAAATAAAAGGAAACCAACCCAAGCCCAAGCTGAACTCTAATCTCTCAGGTGAACGCTGTTGGGGGAAAATGTAACAGAAAAAATAGATGAAGGAGGGTGTTCCACAGACCAGAGGTGAATGAAAAGGAGGCATCACAAAGAGCAAGCCTGAAGTTTCCAATATTTACATAAAATTCATGTGAAAGCAAAGCACCCCTGTTACTATAAGGGCAACGCAATGGTAGTGGAATGTAAGAGGTCAATTACCTCAAGCAATTGCTGCTGTAGTGCCTATAGAAAAGAGATAGGGTGCCAACATTATGTCACAGAGCTGGAGGGAGAGTTTATTAGTCTTTTACCCTAAGACTCCACCCTATCCAAAAGAAGGGTGGGACCGGACCGGAACTCTCCCAATTGTGAGAACTCTACTCCATACAGTGGTGGATCAGATACAAATATAAGTAGAGTAACTGTTTGAAAGAAAAAAAAAATTCCCTCCCACACTTTGAATAAAATCCTAGTTTCCTTGAAGCCACCTTATCAATCGTTGTGAAAAGAGATTTCAAAGACAATTTATTGTCTATGTTCAGATCAAAGATGTTTATGTTGTTCACTGGTGAGACGGGAGAGACGTTGAAGGAGATGTGAGAGTTGGAAGGTGTTGTTGAGAGGGAGATGTGAAGAAGTCGAGTTTCTAAAGAGTTGAACTTCATAATTTTGAGGCAACTCCACCGGGATATCATATCCAGATCTACAATAATAGAAAAAAAAGATGAAGTTGAGAAGCAAGTCTGAATGCAAAGGAAGATGCAGATTTGAAATGAGTGGAAGAATGGAGAGTTGTTTCATAGGCATAAGAATGAAGAGTTGAAAGTGCAGCTGAGATCATGATATAAATGATATTGATGAAAAGTAGGAGTAAAGTTGGAGATAAAACAGAACCCTCCCAAACGCCACAATAGAAAAGGATGAAAAGGTCATTCCATCAACAAGTGTTAATATGAAATGATTTGAGTAAAAACTAGACATGGGTAAGCAAAGAGAAAGGAAACTGAAGGGAAGGGAATTTGTACTGTCAAAAGCTTTGGATATCTTCAAGCACCACCAATCGAGACTCCCCATAGTCCATAATGGCAAAAGAGTATAAATCAGAAGATAGGAAGTATGTCCCCAGTTGATCCCAGTTTTCGAAAGCCATACTGAGAAGGGAATGAGAATTTAGATGACCCAGGAAATCAGGAATTGAGAATTGAGGAGAGTTTCAAATATTTTAGATGACAGTGAAAGCTATAGAACAATAGTTGGAAGAATGAGAATATCTACTCCTCCTCTTATGGAATCCGCTCAACAAATGCATGCTTATAAAGAATTGAGGAAAGCTATTAGTTTTTATGCATAACGAACAGAGTCGAACAAGTACAGGCTACAGCTCAGAAGTATACTCTAATCAGAAAACGGAGAGAAATGTCATCTGGGCCACTAGCCTTAGATATCAGGATCTCACCAGATCATTTGTAATCCCAGGTAGAGACATAGGACATCTGAGAGAAAGATTAGGAGGAGGGGTGCAAAAATCGTTTAGGATGGGAGTAGATGAGAGGAGGAGGAGGCTGAAAAGATGTTTTTTTCAGGAATATTATCTACAGATCGTAAATGTAGCTTATAGTCAAAATATTCTTAAAAAATAGGCAATAAATTTTTTAATTGATTGAGGACGCAACTGACTGTTCTCAGCAGCAGAATTGTTTCATCAGGCTTAAATACATCTTATGATCAAGAAATTGAGTATCATCCTGAGTATGGTGTGTATTCAAAATATAATTGTGAACTGTTCTTTGAACAAAAAATCCACACAAAACAATCTTTAGTTAGATGAAAATATGAAAAATTTATCAAATAGCAAATGTAACAGATCCTAGGTAAGCTTGACTGATGACCCGAAAAGGAATAAGGTAACAGAAAAGCTCCCATTCCGTATTAGCAACAGCACAGTTCAATTTCAAAGCTTCGAAAGCTTCTAATATCATTATTACATTATCAGATGATTTAAGAAGTTCAGGAAACCATCCACCAAAGAAGATATTGTTCAGTTTTATGGCTTCCTCAATTCAAAACTCGACAGACGAATACCAAACGCAGGAGCACATTAATATTGAAACAGAAATATTTCAAGCGACCTTGTATTTCTGAAGAAAGGGATGTACAGATATATTGAAAAAAAAAAAACATGGAGATGTTTCCAACAAAGCTGTCACAGAAATATTTGACAATTCCATCATTTTCTGGTTTGGTGAAAAAAAAAAAAAATCTTCATCTTAACAGGAAAAGTCTTTCACCCTAACAAATGTTTATTGATTGCCAAAAATTTAAAACCTCCAATGTTTGTGAAATGCAACAATAACTAGAAGTTTTACCCTTGATAGAAAAAAAAAATTTAAAACTTACAAAATTAAAAGAAAGTTTAATTCTTTTCAAATACTTTTTATTCCCTATTTACCTTAATTAAAATTCTTGTAAGTTTTCCTATACTATTTACAATTAATTCAGAATTTAGGAACGGATTTCTAATAGTATAATTTTACACGCTAATGACAACGATTTAAAAAAATAAAAAAACTTTAAATGAACTTGTACTTTCAGCCATGCACTTTTAAGTACAATCCATTTTTCCTGTACTTATATTTGAACAATTCTAATGTACTTGTACATTCTTGTACTTAAGTACAGTGGCAGTGGCCTGTATATATATATATATATATATATATATATATATATATATATATATATATATATATATATATATATATATATATATATATATATATATATATATATATATATATATATATATTATATATATATATATATATATATATATATATATATTATATATATATACAATTGAGAGGTATAGTAAAGCAAGAATTACCTTCAAAGAGTTAACGTTCAGCTGATCTCCTAATTCCAAACTTTGCTCGGAAAATTCATCCTCATCTGACTCTTCATCTTCAGCATCAGATTCATCATCTTCAACATCAGACTCTTCATCTTCAACATCAGAAGGCTCTTCTTTTATATCAATTTCACTCTTCACATCAATAAATGGAAAGCAAGTCTCTTCCTGTTAAATTTTTATCCTAAATATATTCAAATTTTCTCAATAATAATAATAATAATTGGTAAAATCTAGGGATGGATGGGCCAGATATCATTACAATCCAGCTGAATATCAGGTAAAAATAAAAATTTTAATTATAAGAAAAAAAATTTAAATTATTAAAGAATCCAATATCTTTGTATACTATATTCCATTTACGTTGTTATTTTTTTCAACTCAATTCAATTTGATAGCACTGAAATATCTTCAGCTGTTCATGTTGAATAAATGCATATATGCATTCAAAAATTTAATAATTTATTTACATTATAAACTGGGAATTCAGTTTTTTTTCACAGAATTATATACAGGGTGATTCACATCGATGCTTTCAAACTTCGACAGATGGAAGATGACTTTATATAATGAAATTCCACTGAATATATATATAGAACAGTAAGCCGTTCATTTACGTGATACTGAGGGGACAATATGGGGCTTGGAGAATGACATAAACACCGTACATCATATTTAAAACCCCCATGGCTGCCAAGGCCCATAGACCTCAGTCCTCGTGACATTTATTTATGGGGTCATCTAAAACAGTTGGTTTATGGGGAGGAAATTACAAACATGCAACATTTGCTGCAAAGGATCGAGGAAGGCGCACCACATATTAAGAACACTAAGGACCTTTAGTAGGTGCAGGCCAGCATGGTTCGCTGTGGCGAGTTATGCATGCAGACCAAGGGGCTTACATTTTCAAAACATGTTGTAATAGCATCCCCCTATATTAACTGCTATGGAAAAAACTATAGTGTATGGGGTTTGTTTCACTCTCACATTGTTCCCTCGATATTACGTAAATGAGCAGCTTACGGCCCCATATGTATTCGGTTGAACTTCATTGCAATGATGAAGTTTGTAAACATCAATGTGATATATATATATATATATATATATATATATATATATATATATATATATATATATATATATATATATATATATATATATATATATTCTGGTTTGCAAAAGCTAGAGGCTCACCAATTTTCACTACAGTTGGGAATATCTTAATCATTGTCGATTAAAGGCTATGCCCAGATATACAGAAAAAGTTAAACAAGGTAAGTTAATCTTAGTTGAAGGGGAACAATATTGGCTGTACGACTTTATGCCAAAGAAAATCACCTTGATTAAATGCTTTACCCAATCAAAGGGACCGTTCCTAATCCTACTGAGGATTATATATATATATATATATATATATATATATATATATATATATATAATATATATATATATATATATATATATATATATTATATATATATATATATATTTATTCCTGCCAAGGCATTAATCATTCCATAGAAATATGACTGCAAGTTTGACCAGATTATGACACCCAAATGACAAAAACGTTTCCTTGCCATAAGTGGAAGGTTTCTTGTAGAAGACTTGAAGATATAGAAGAGAATACAAAGATAAGGTGATTAAAGGAACCCAGAGGCAGTAAGATGGCAGTAAGATTTCAACAATAAGGAGAAGGATAGGAGTTAAAGAAAAGATCAAGAATATTAGATTCATCTCCAAGATGTTCAAGGAAACAGGTAAGGAACTGCACCATCTGTTCAAGGTTATTTTGGGTAGAGAATTGTAAGGCAAATTCACTGTCTGTATCCTGAGAAATAGACGAAAGTCACTAGTGGTGGTGAACATTGAAATCACCTAAAATGATGATTTCTGAGAAAGGAAAATAGATAATATGCACTATTTTGGAGTTTAGATACTCAAAATATGATAGTCAGTAGAGTTATAAGATAAATTAACAGAACAAATGAAAGACACTGATTTAAAAACATTGGAACAAATATTTTTCCTTGCACATTCACTTCTAATGAACTTTGGATAACAACTGAAGATCTAGACAGTAAGAAGAACAAAGTCTGCTATCAGAAAACTTAAGAAACTGAGTTCTCGTTAAGATAAGATGCGAGGTCTAGAAGTGGTAGGTGATGTTCAACAAAGTGGAAATTAGAGTGAAGTCTGTAAATTTAGGAAAAAATGGATATGGTATGCACCAGAATTGAATGGCGAGCCATTGGGTTCCAAGGTGCAATGAGATGTTCCCTATCACTCAATATGACCAATAGGGGTAATCTCATCACTTCAAGTGTGCTACATTCTCCCTATATATATATATATATATATATATATATATATATATATATATATATATATATATATATATTATATATATATATATATATATATATATATATAGTTAACAATCTAGATAATCTAAAAAATATTTAAGAATTAATACAAAGTAAATATAATACTCACAATACCTTTTCATAACACAGTAACTTTGAACACTTTTTTTTTACCTGATTTTCATCTGATGTAGAAAATGGCTCAAAATGTTCAACATTCACAGCATCCTCCTCCTCAGTATCTGAAGGTCTGTCTTTTACTTCAATCTCACTTTCGATATCGATTGATCTTTCCTGTTAAAAAAGATTTTAGGCAAGAATGAAAACTATTCTGATTAATAATAATAATAATAAAAATAATAGCTGATGAACAATTGTTTTTAAATAATTTTATTTCACATAAAAAAATAATACTTTTAAGGGTTTTTACTGAGAGAAACATCTTAGAATACGTTCTTTCTTGCTTATGGAATATTTTTTTTGTGTTTGGATAACCAGAAACCCTTACACATAAATCAGAAAATAAATGTTAAGAATGATTGAAAATATTATGATCATAATAATGAGCAGAAATAAATAAATAGCAAAAGAAATGGGGATAAGAACATGCTAAAACTTCAATATAGAAAGAAAAAATGGATATTTCTATATAAGAATACAATGAAATCCAAATTTAGAGAAACAATAGTTTGCAGCAATTATGTAAATAAAGTGAGATAAATGTATAATTCTAACCTAGGAAAAAAGAGCTTTAACTTTGACTATACTAAAAGATAGATCAATGATTTAACTTATTAGAAATTTGTTGATCTTTTAATCATTTGGAATAAAAATCCAATAAAATATTTAAAAATCATTTGGTAGGAAAATGTTTTACAGAATAACTTCAATAATAATAATAATAATAATAATAATAATAATAATAATAATAATAATAATGATTTTCATACCTGAATTTCTTCTACCTTTGAAACTTGATCTAAATGACAACCACTCGTTTCATCATTTTTTGTAAGTTTATCGTTAATTTCAGTCTCAATTTGTACATTCATATTATGAATAAATTTATATCTATTTAAAATTTATAGTAATGAAAAACTATTTATAGCTGCTTTTGAGAAAAAGTTATTAAAATTATAAATAAAAAAATAATATTAATCACCGTTAGATAACACCAAACTTAACAGTAAAATACATTTAATTATTTAATAATTTAATAAATTTTTTTGAAAAATAAAGAAATGCTGAAAAGAAAAAGCTTATTAAACAATAGTAAATTGCAAGACAGGATTTTTGGAAAGGTAGTACCATATATCACACATCAGACAAATCTTTTAAAATTTACAGAGTTTTTTTTCTGAGTGTGTGGACAAAGCCGAGCCAGTTGATATTTAATGCTTGGATTGCAGTAAACTTTTCATAAGATACCCTATGTATAAGTTCCCAGTAATTTATATAAAGTTCTACATAAATGGATTCAATAGTAGATAAAGGAGACATTACAATATTAACCTAATTGCAGTAAATCTTCATAGGAGCTAGTAAATAGGCCCTGTTAGTTCCAATTCTACTCTCAACCTATATACATGCTATATATATATTAATGATTTGGATATGGAAAGAAAATGTTTAGCATCTAAGTTTGTTGATACTCAGCTAACCTATCCTTTTAAAAATAAAAGGAGAACAACGAAGGTTCGATAACCTTCTTGATTGTTATGAAAAATGACAAATTTTAAAAATAATATATACCGGGATATATATATGCTCTTCACAATCATTATTCCAGTAAAAATTGAATTTATGAAATGAGTTACCAGCAGTGAATGGAAAGTGTCAAAGTAGATATTATACCAGGAAACAGAGCTAACAAAATGATACAAATAAAAAAAACTAATGTTTATTATAAAATAAGGTAATGTTCAGTAAATTCCATCATGGTTTTGTAACACTAATAATTAAATAATTAGCACAATCTAAATTTGATTTGCTACTCTCATAAACATTTTGATTTATTTTACCAAACATCTTATCAGCTCTATTAATGCTTCCAAACACTGATTACCCACTTTCATATTACTATTATAATCACACCTGTCTTTCTCTTAGTTCACAGCCTAAAGCCAAACCCTATTCATCTCAGAGTCAATTAAACCTTTCATTCAAATAATCTACATGAAAACCTAATACTTTTTGTTATTAAATGTTCAAAGACTCGAGCCAAACCCAATTCATATCATACTGTAAAATGGGGAAAACTAACCAAAATTTTAAAAATTTCAACTTTCAAAAGTGTGAAAATTGGGATTCCCTGATACAACTGTATATATATTTATTTGTTTTCTTTTTTTTTTTTTTTTAAATATAAACCTTGTTGAATATTTTTATAGGCTATAAAAAATAGTGTAAGGAAATATGTAGATTGATTTTTATTAAATTTTTTTGAAAATTGAAGGTGATGAAAAAATGAAATGGGTAAAACTAGCCACTGCATATTTAAATATGGCTTTTCAGTAGTTCTTTTTATTAATATAAATAGGTAAGACTAGCATTATAGGTTATCTAAAATAAAATTTAAAGAAAAAAGTGTTTTGACTTGACATATTCAAAAAAAATGTATGGAACAAATTATATGCAAATTTTTCAGTATATTCTCTTTATCAAAATTCCTTGATAAATTTTTCATGTCAGCTTCACAAAAAAAAGTTGCTTTCCCACAAATACCCATAATCGTGAAACTTTAAATTTTTTTTTTCAGAAATGCAATTTTTTTTGTGCAGCTGACATGAAAAATTTGAGTATAATAAAATATTGAAAACCTAGCTATCCTATTAATCAGTTATTTATTTAAAATTTTCAAAGTATTAAAATATTAGGGATGGGCTGGATACCTGTTATCCGGCCTTTCTTTCAATATCCAGCTACCAAAAAAAAAAAAAAGACTGGATAAGATAATAATATATTATATATTTATTTATATATTATATATATATATATATATATATATATATATATATATATATATATATATATATATATAATATATATATATATATATATATATATATATAAAACATGTATTACTTAGAGAATTGAAAGAAAAATACAGATTATTTGAATTCCTAGTCATATGGAATAGAAGCGAAGACTGTATGTCAGGGATACATACTACATTAAAATATTCAAAATCTGAATTTGATAATAATGAAAAAGTGCTACGATTTGTGGCAGGCTCATTGGAATAGGTGTAGAGGTTATTTACCACTTAAGCCTTTTATTGAAGACGGAAATGATACATATAAATATAGCAAACGAGAATAAGTAATATTGACAATAGACTAAATTGTGCTCTGTTCACAGTGCTTTACTTTTTTGAGGATATTTCTATCAGATGTTATCAAAATTGTTATACAAGACTTACTTTGTATTGAATAGGTCTATGAAAGCAAAGTTCCCTACCCATGGTACTTTTTATACAGAAGACACTGCTTAGATTCTTTTAGTTCTTCAGCTTAGGTATACAAGACTTACTCTGAAACATATATTTATTGATTGTTCTTTCTTGGATCATGAAAGAGATGCTTTAAAACAAATGTGTAAAAGTAAGTCTGGCTTGTGATTTAGAAAATGTACTTCCCTGGAATTTTCCTGAAGCATTAGTTTTTGATTTTCTGAGTAATGTAAATATATTGATCTTATTTTAAGTTCTTTTGAAATATGTGTGTTTGTGCATGCATGTTTATATGTATATTATATATAGGCTACTATATTTGGTTATTGTAGATTAGATTAGTTGCACCAGTCACATGAAAAATTCATTGAAGTATAATTATGCTTTTAAAGTATATAAACGTACTATAAGAATGTCATCCAACATTTGGTAAACTTTCAAATATCATGGCCTAATTTAATCGATAATAAATATATTAATAGCTTTACTTAAAAAATAAAAGTGTTCTTTGCAGAATGAAAACAAAACTTGCAATTAGGGATGCTGAATGAGTTCCGATATATATCGATATACGATAGCATCGAAAAAATTTCGATGATATTTTTAAACCCGATATATCGATATATCAATATTTTAATCCTCAGTATCGAACAACGATATTTTTTTTTTTTTAATTATTTTTTTCTTTTTTTTGACTTTGGAAATTTTTAAGCAGTTTTCTCCTTTATAAAAATAAAATTTTAGAAAAATTTGTTATTTTTTAAGTGCGTGAATGTTGGGTGATGATGACATTTTGTTTGACTCAGGAGAGGACGGGATCAAGGTTAGATCATGCAAAAAAGTTGAGGCATATATTATATATATATATATATATATATATATATATATATATATATATATATATATATATATATATATATATATATATATATATATATATATATATATATATATATATATATATATATATATATATATATATATATATATATATATATATATATATATATATATATATATATATATATATATATATATATATATATATATATAATATATATATATATATATATATATATATATATATATATATATATATATATATATATATATATATATATATATATATATATATATATATATATATATATATATATATATATATATATATAATATTACAAGTTTTTTGAAGCGAAGACAGTGTTCCCATTCATAGATTTAAAGATTCCTTCTTCGAAGGAATTTAAGACTCTGTCCTCGAAGTAAAAATTCGGTTCTTATTCATAGATTTTATAACATCCTCCTCGAAACAAAGATTCTGTTCCCACTCATAAAATTTAAGTGTTCTGAAACAAAAACTCTGCTCCCATTCATAAAATTCATAATTCCTCCTCGAAATAAAAACTATTCCTATTCATAGATTTTAAAACTCACTACTAGAAGCAAAGACTCTGTTCACATTCAAATGACGTCATTTGTACTTAAAAACTTAAGAATTTGCTAAATTCTGTAATTTAAAAACTCTGGGTTTGAGCTTTTACAAAAGACATGAAAGAGAAGGGTCGTAATTAGGTTTATAATTAAAAAATAAGAGACACTATGAACTTTTTCAAAAGTTTTGTTGCTCTTGAAGTTCTTTCATATACGAATCTCATATAATTAAGAACGTTACGCACGGTTATATATTTGAGTAGAGGGCAATAGATATGATAGTTAGAAAGATTTGAAAAAAAGAAATATAAAACTCATACCTTAAACCTTGATTTTGAGGACTTGAAAATATACAAGCAAAACTTACATTTTAGTAACGTCTAAACTTGAACATGATTTTGTAAGAAGTGAGAATTGTTTGGCCGGGAGGTTTTATGAAACAAAATGTGCTACACCGATACAAAAAAACAAACCAATTTACAAACTATAAAGGAGAACTTAAAATATATATATATACACACTAGATAAATATATGTATATTATATATATATATATATATATATATATATATATATATATATATATATATATATATATATATATATATATATATATATATATATATATATATATATATATAATATATATATATATATATATATATATATATATATAATAAGTGTTGTATGTGACATCCGCATCCATATAACATCCGTATTAAATTCGACATTCGCATCCACAATTCATGATTTTGCCATATCTAACCCGCATCCGAATCCACAATTATTAAATGCGGGTTTTTTCGGATATATAAATTTTGAAGGTTATTAGATTGTTGTCTAATATTTGATTAATTTTTTGGATAGCATGAATAAGAAAATAATATAATTATTTTATATATATATATATATATATATATATATATATATATATATATATATATATATATTATATATATATATATATATATATATATATATATATATATATATATATATATATATATATATATATATATATATATATATATATATATATATATATATATATATATATATATATATATATATATATATATATATATATATATATATATATATATATATATATATATATATATATATATATATATATATATATATATATATATATATATATATATCTCCCTTTATTCCTCTTATTGGCACTGATGATTCTGTTAATTGCTAACACGCCAACTGAAAAGAATAATCCTTTCTGCCTCCTGTTCTCTTCTAATTCAACCTGGGCGACTCCGTCAATCCTCTTCCTACTCTTTTTCCTCTCAGATATCCCATGCTTTTACTTGTGATTACATTTGAACAGGTACATGGGTTTCAGAAGTTTATGAACGTTTGGAAGGCAAGCTGCCCGGATAGCATCCTCCTCGAGTTTTAAGAGAATGTGTTTTTGAGCTGGCTCCGTCCCTCATTCAACTTTTCTCTCTATGCCTGATCAATATTAGTACTTTCCCTCAGTGTTGGAAGCACGCATTGGTCCAACCTATTCCGAAGAAAGGTAGCCGCTCTGATCCTTCTAACTATCGACCTATAGCTCTCACTTGCATTCATTCTAAGACCTTGAAACCCTTCTCAACTCTCAATTGTTAGATCATCTGTGAGACTTGCGTGGTGGCGCTTGACATATCTATATGGCATTTGACTGGGTATGGTATACGTCACTGCTTTTATCATATATATATATATATATATATATATATATATATATATATATATAATATATATATATATATATATATATATATATATATATATATATATATATATATATATATATATATATATATATATATATATATATATATATATATATATATATATATATATATATATATATATATATATATATATATATATATATATATATATATATATATATATATATATATATATATATATATATATATATATATATATATATATATATATATATATATAGATAGATAGATAGATAGATAGATAGATAGTAGCTTTACTTTTCTTGCATGATCTGACTTGACCTCCCGTCCTCTCTTGAGTCAAACAAAATGTCATTATCATCCAACATTCACGCACATAAAAAATTATAAATTTTACTTAAATTTTTTTTAAAAATTTAAAAAAAAAAAAAAAAAAAAAAAAAAAAAAAAATTAAAGGAAAAAAAAAAAAATATTGTTAATTCGATACTGAGGGGAAAATATCGATATATCGATTATCGGCTTTAAAAATATCATCAAATTTTGTTCGATACTATCGTAAAAAAATATCGATATTAATATATATATCGGAACTCATTCGGCATCCCTATTTTGGCGTCCCTAGTAGGGATGCTGATATTTATAAAAATATCGATATATCGATTATCATAATTTTTTAAAATATCAAATTGCCCTCGATACTATCGATTAAAAAATATCTATATATCGATTTTAGAAAATAAAAAAAAAAAAATTTTAATATATATATATATATATATATATATATATATATATATATAATATATATATATATATATATATATATATATATATATATATATATATATATATATATATATATATATATATATATATAACAGAAATTCAATAAAATTATTTTTTGTGAAGCAACAAATCTTCCAACACAACGTACTTTCGGCAGTAAAATGGAAACTTATATATTAAAAGAAAAAAAAGGAATTAAGTTTGAAGTAACTTCGTCGCAGTCGAGTCAAATGAAGAATAGCTCTTAGTATGGTTCAAAAGGCTGGGAATCCTTTTCAACCAAGTTTTCTTCCCACGTATGATTGTAGGAATATTAAAACTTTTTTCAATTGACACCACCCTGCATCATGCGGGATATGGTGCAATTTTTAATATATATATAGGCTTAGGTGGAGATTGTTTCTGAGTTTCGATATTTTTTATATCGATATTTTTTTATGTCGATATTTTATTTTAATCGATATTTTCCTGCCTATAATTAGCCCTAGGCTACTATGTCGTGCAAACGTTCTTGTGTACGTTAGGTCTCTTTTACGGCAAATTCTTGTGTAGGTTAGGACTCTTTTTACGGCAATTTCGGTAGTTCAGGTTATGATAAGTCGAATTAGGTTCTGCTAGAAAAGTAAGTAATAATAATTGTGTATATGTCTAGTAATAGTACCTCTGGCAACTCTCTTGTTTACGATAGGCTTCTCCGATATTTTCGATTTTCGATATTTTTTAACAATCGAAACTCAGAAGCAATCTCCACCTTTACCATATATATATATATATATATATATATATATATATATATATATATATATATATATATATATATATATATATATATATATATATATATATATATATATATATATATATATATATATATATATATACATACACGCACATTAAAAATACCACAAATTTTGCTTAATTATTTTTTATTTTATAAAGGAGCAGAAAACTACTAAAAATTTCTAGAAGTAAAAAAAAATATCGTTGGTTCGATACTGAAGATAAAATATCGATATATCGATATATCGGGTTTTATCGATATTTTTTCGATACTAAAAAAGTATTTGTATCGATATATATCGAAGCTTTTGCAGCATCCCTATCCCTAAGTATAAACATTGTTAAACGTGGTATAAACTCTGCCTCCATTTTTCAATATTTTGTTTGGTGCTGTTAAACATTTTATGACCTTGTGGTTCGCTGTTGGAGGCAAGGAGATCTGGAAGTGGCTCTTCAAACTGGGACATTTTCATAGTGCAGTGTTCATCTCATGATTTCCTTATAATAGAATTTTGTTTTCTAAATTTACTTACTTGTAGGAGATTAATGGTAGTCAGGCAGCACTGACATAGGAACTAGGAAAATAGAGACAGTTAGAAGCCACAAGCCACTGACCTATTAATTGACAATAGTTTCTTAATTCTGTTGTGTTTCATCAATGTACTCTTGTTTGAAAATTCAACTTGAAATAGAATGCACATCTTGTAATCAATTTACTTTTCAGTTATCATGTCTCATTCAATTTGTTTAGAATTGATTTTGAAAAAAATTGTCATATAGGCACATAAGGGTAATAGTTTAGTCTATGACCATGAGTTTGTATTTTTCCTTATATTGAAAATATAAAGACAAAGTATGGCGAAATGCATTGCACATTTATAAATGTAAGTGTTGAAAAAAAAAAAATTTTTTTTATTCTGAATGATGAAGGGATTGTTCTTTGACTGACTTCCTTATTTGTGCTTAGTGTTATTATTTTGGTAATTTTTAGCATTATCTTATTTTTTATTTTTATTTGAGTTTATGAGAGACAGAATTAGACATGTTAGGTTTATTAGTTGGCTGTAGGTATAGATTTCCTCTTGAAGTCAAGGTTAGGTTAAGTTGATATAGTTTGTTAGATTTAAAAATTTTTTTGATTTTACCTACCCTTGACTTGAAGGTAAATATACGCCTACAGTCAGCTAATAGGCCTAACCTGGCAAACCTTGTCAATCTCAAATAAAAAAAAATTTAAAAATGCTAAAAATAAGGAATGGTCTAATTACAAATATGGCAACCTGATATTCAAGTATTTTGCGAAAATGAAAGACAGTCAAAAAAAGTGTTTAAATATGATATGTGCAATGCATTTCAGCATCTCACGAATGAAATGTAAGGTTTCCAAGTTTGCAGACGATACCAAAATAGCTTTGTCTGTGAGAAGTGGTAATTCTTTAAAATTGTAGGCCTGAGTTTTTTTTTTTCTACTCAGCCTAACTCAGAAAATGAAATGGCTCCGTCCCTCATTCAACTTTTCTCTCTATGCCTCAATACTAGTACTTTCCCTCAGTGTTGGAAGCACGCATTGGTCCAACCTATTCCAAAGAAAGGTAGCTACTCTGATCCTTCTAACTATCGACCTATAGCTCTCACTTGCATTCTTTCTAAGACCTTGAAACCCTTCTCAAATCTCAATTGTTAGATCATCAGTGAGACTTGCGTGGTGGCGCTTGACATATCTATGGCATTTGACTGGGTATGGCATGAATAACATGTTTTTTATAAGAAAAATAGGTAATTGTAGCGCTGACAGTAGTGGATTTTTTTGTACGAGACAAGGTTGCTGAAAATAACTATATATATAACTACAGCCCCCATGTCCTACAACCTATGAGTGGTGGTGATAAAATATATATATATATATATATATATATATATATATATATATATATATATATATATATATATATATATATATATCTGTTTCAAAAAAAAAAAAAAAAAAAGTTTCATTTTCGTAATTTGGCTGAGTAGGAAAAAAAAATTCAGATAGACTTCTTGGATGGATAGATAAGTGACAAATAATTTTATGAGTAATAGTGAAAAGTGTCGTGCTATTCATGTAATTTACTCGAATGAAGATTCTAATTACAATATGAATGGAGTTTGGCTTGAGTCTATGAACCTAGAACTATATTTGGGTATGATTAGTATTTATTTAAAATTAGCTAATCATCACATAAAAGCAAGAATTTTTTTTTTTTTTTTTTTAATATAAGATTTTAGGTGTAATAAATTAATAAATCACCATGTTGATTACAAAAGAAAGAAAATTTCAAGTAAACTCTGTAATAGGTATGTTAGACAAGTATTATAAATTCTACCTATCTTTTGGCTCCTCATTTAAGAAAATATATATTTATGATGGAAAGAGAGTAACATAGATCCTCAAGAATCATTTCTGGCCTTGAGAGTAAGAGTTATGAGGAGAGGCTGAAGGAGTTAGGAATGTTTTCTGTATAAAGGTGATTTCTAGGATGGGATATGTTACAAGTTTACAAAATATTTACAATTTTCAATAATATTGAAATCAATAAATTCTTAGTAGAACATGGAAGAGAAACCAGAGGTCACGATAAGAATATCTAAAACTACCAATTCAGAATAGTTAATTTTTGTAATGGTTTGACACAGAAAGTTGTTGAAATCACTTCCAACATTTAAGAAAAGATTGGATTGGTATATGGGTGGTCTTTGCATTATATATTATTATGAAGCCAATTTGTGGGGATGGTAGTTACTTATTACAGCTACTCTTCATACAGTATATTTGAACATAGTCTAATTAAATGAATAGATATGTGTAGTTTGCATGTTCCGTAGCTTTCATTTTGGCATTTGTATTTGGAGTGTGTTAGACTTTTACTTTGGGAATTGTAATGTTGAAGAAATCTTTGGTTTGACCTTGCATATTTAATCCATATATTGTGTATTTTGGGATATATATTTTGAATGCGTTTAGGTAAGCAAATTGTCTACTTTAGTTTGACTGGGACAGTCTTGATAGGCCCTTGTGGATTTTTGTTGTTATTTTTCTTATGTTCTTTTATGTTCTGATCATTTATTTGCAATGAATGAATTTTAAGAAATAATTCTAATACAAAAGGTGAAATATTTAACAAATTTCTTACTGACTTTGTTTTTAATTTTAATTTAAATTAGTATGAAAATTTCGAGAGGTGTTCTTATTTTTTTCCTTTTTCTGTTTTCAGTTTGTTAATCATTTGGAAAATATTTTCATTAAAATAAATATTAAAATGGATTTCAAATGTAAAACTGAAGTAAAAGTAGAAGAGTTAGACTTGGAATATGACTCTTATCAACAAGATTCTCAGGTGAGGATATATATATATATATATATATATATATATATATATATATATATATATATATATATATATATATATATATATATATATATATATATATATATATATATATATATATATATATATATATATATATATATACGAAGTAATTAACCCTGATTTTAGACACGAATCTTTTTTTCAAAATTTAGATCATAAAGTGATTATTAATAAAATACTAAAAAGTTAAAGAATTAAAACGAGAGTAACAAGAACTAAAAACCGAAGGAAAACATTATTACTATTAAAAAACCCAAGCTTTAGACTCCGACGTTCGGGAGTCCTTAAGGACTCCCGGATACGTACATTGTATAATTAAGTTTTTATTTATTAAATTCTGATGTTAATCTGATTTGTTTTTTCTCAAAACTACAAAAATAAAAATTTTTTTTTTTTGTTAGCCCAGAAATCAAATAATTTTTTATAATTTCAAATTTCTTACATGTGATAACAGCATTTTTTATCATGATCTATGCTATTTCGATAACTTATATTA
This sequence comes from Armadillidium nasatum, assembly GCA_009176605.1. Lineage (NCBI taxonomy): Eukaryota > Metazoa > Arthropoda > Malacostraca > Isopoda > Armadillidiidae > Armadillidium > Armadillidium nasatum. Next base: position 29,684 of record SEYY01020977.1, read on the forward strand.
AGTTTAACAATTTTTTATTTTTAATATTAATAATGTAATTTGTTAATTGCTTGTGATAGTAGTAATAAAAAGTTATTAAGTGGCTTATAATATTTTCACAAAGAATTTTTGTCTTTAAATGTGATCATTGTCTGTGACCTTATAACAGTTCTTTTAATTATCCATCCCGGAAGACCTGTCATAAATTCTCTTGGGCACTTCTGCCCAGTTCTTTTCATTATCCATCCTGGAAGACCTGTCATAAATTCTCTTGGGCACTTCTGCCCAGTTCTTTTAATTATCCATCCTGGAAGACCTGTCATAAATTCTCTTGGGCACTTCTGCCCAGTTCTTTTAATTATCCATCCCATAAGACCTGTCATAAATGCTCTTGGGCACTTCTGCCCAGTTCTTTTAATTATCCATCCCGGAAGACCTGTCATAAATTCTCTTGGGCACTTCTGCCCAGTTCTTTTAATTATCCATCCCGGAAGACCTGTCATGAATTCTCTTGGGCACTTCTGAATTTCTTAAGACTTCTTTCTCTCACTGTGTGATTCCTTTCAACTATGACTAATTATTCTTTACAACACTGGACAATATGTCGGAATTTTATTTAATATTGGTATTTGCACTCCAATCCAAACTCTCTCTCTAACGCCATCAACTTCCCTTTAACCCCAGCAGAGTTGACATCTATTTGATGGTCTGATTGGTCTTCAATTTGATTGCCTTCCTTCATGGATCTTTATCTTAGGTTTAACTTTGATTGTATTAATCATATCCTTTGTTTTTATTTTAGGTCTTTCCCAGCAATGAAGCGAGTTTCGCTTTAGCTGAAGGTATTAAAAATGAAGAATTAGATGAAAAGACATTAATAAAATCAGAGTTGAGAGAATCAGAGAAGGAATCCATATTTGATGAAGAATTGGTTAACAATGATGTCATAAAATCCGAAAATCAGATGATGGTTGAGAAGAAATTTTGCTCTCAGAACTTAAAGGTTTGGTAGTTCAAATTTGTGGTTACTTTTTACATAAATTATAAACAGGTTATTAATTGAATGGAAAACTATTATTATTATTATTATTATTATTATTATTATTATTATTATTATTATTATTATTATTATTATTATTATTATTATTATTATTATTACTGAGTGAATTTTATTTACAGGAATTTGTGACCCTGAAAAATGTTCAATCATTGTTGAATAAAGTAAATGACGGAGGTTCAGAGGCACAATTTGATTCAGATGAAGAGAGATTCTTTGCACAAATTGTAATGTCAAAGTCTCCTTCAGTTCTTCTGAAGATGTTGACTGATATAGAATTAAAGGTAAATTTTGATTTATTATTATTATTACTATTATATAGTTTTGATTTTTTTTTTTAATATAACTGTAATTCATACAAATTAATGAGTCACTTCCAGTTTGCCAGTACCTCCAAATCTTCTTACTGTATTCTTCATAAAGATTTCATCTTCATAAAATTCCTTAGTCTCTTGCTACTAATATTTTATGATAGAATTTTACTAAATCTATCCTATCAAAAATTATCTCCAAATATTTATTATTATTATATTTCTAGTTCCTTTTCTTCCCATTCACTCCACCAAAAGTGATAGTTTTGCTCTTTCTCTATTATCTTTATTTTAACTGCTCTACAGCTGTATTACCTTCTGATAATGAACTTGTCGATCAAACATTTACCTCTAATTCCATATAATATGATTCCTCTTCCCTTATTTCCATGCTCACATCCAATGCCTGACATTGTATTTACTTTTAAAGATTTCATTTAGTTCACGTTTTAAATCCTTTTGCCATTAATTGAAGAGGAAAACCTTATAGAGTTTCTCTGTGAGAATTGAACCGTCCCACCTCTGCCATGAATCTGATTTATTACCACATACGCTATGCAAGGAATTCCTTCTCTCTCTAACTTTAGTGAAAGAGAGAGACCATAGACTTTTATCAAGGTTCGATTGTATCCCCTATCCTCTTTGTACATTAAGGATCTTCTCTCAGTCACTTTTACTATCCACTCATGTTGATTACAAGTTTACTTTACTCTTTTCATTTTAGAAATTGTAAAAATGGTTGCAATTACGGGAGTCGAGAAAAAATGGTTGTTTTCAATACTTCAATAACTCTTCTCCTTTTTATTTTCTACCAGAAGCATTCGTCAAAGCTATAATATAATTTGAAATCGTTCAAATGTAACCATCAACTTTCCTCAATATTTTTTGTATTTCTTTTTCTGTCAATCTCGATTGGTGGAATCATTTTGTATCCCTCTCATTGAAAAGAGTTAATAAAGGTTAGTTCTAAGCCATCTTCTGAACCACTTCACACCACCTCAGTTAATTGCTCTTATGTACAGATGACTTCTGCAATTGCATAGAGTGTGAACACTACTCCTCTGCTCTCCTCTGATTTTCCCCTTAGCGGACACTGCTCCTCTGGTCTTCCCCTTAGTGAACACTGCTCCTCTGACCTTCCCCTTTTACGAGAGCTTAAGCTATTCATCTTCCCTTAAAATCTCATTCTTCACTGTCCAACTCTTTAACCTCCAATTTATTCTCTTTTTAATAACTTCATGTTTTGTGCTGGTAATGTGTAGAAACTTTTCCTTCTTCCATAACCTTCACTACTTTTGAGTTACACAATGTCAAAGGCAATGTGTCGTGGTATGTCATCTTTTAATCTTTTAATTTTCATATTTTCTATTCTCTGTCTATGTTGCATTTATTCATTTGTTTTTTTCAATGGTTTTAAAACCCACATTATAGCTTACGACACAAAGAGGTTTTGTGGTTTTAAAGATTTTTATAACTTAATATTTTGACGATAATTTTGACTTTATTATATCTCAGTGAAGGTCTAAGGAGTAGTTTGATTTCTTACATATTTAATATTTACTTAATATTACAAAGACAATGAATAGACGCAAAAAAAAGTAAGAAATTCATGTCCAGTGATGGTGGAGGGATGGCAAAAACCTTAGAATTTCTATCAAAATTTTCAAAATCATTGTACATGTATGAAATTAATATCAAATAAAAGTTCTACCCTTTTTGATTACAAATAGTTCAAATGTTTTAGAGCAGTAGCCTCTTGAAGTTGGTAGATGTGGGTCAAAATTTTGCTAAAATCCGAACTTTAAGGGGGTGCTAGTCCCCAACAAAGGGGATCAGGAAATTTTTAAGACCATTTTCTTTTTTTTTCTAACTAAAGGGATTCCTGTGCCAAGTTTCATGAAATTCCCTGACCTAGTGTTTTTATATGATGTTATTTTACATTATTTTCATTACTCAGGGCTCGCTTCTCTTTTTCTTCTCTTTTAAAATATACATATGTTTAAACGTAAATCTTTTTATGTCGTCATATGCTCACTAAAATATTAAAATAAAAACGCAATGAAAATAATATTAAAAATTTTTTTTTTTTTTTTTTTAAATACTATTTATTTATTCTTCCCATCTGTCTTTAAGGACTGTAGTAATGTATCCTTGGAGCTTTCGGACTCGACGTTTGACATAGACAGGTCATACTCATTATCAGGAAACACATTTTTTCCTTTCTCTTTTTTTTTTTTTTTTTTTTTTTTTTTTTTTTAAAGACCTATTTCAAGTTTTAATTTTTTTTTCACTAAAATATGACAGTATTATCTACCGCTATGCTATAAAAGAATGGCAGGCGAGGAATAGATTCCCTCCCCGTGATAAGGGCAGCCCCTAATAGAGGGTCTCCCTTATATCTTACATATATATACCGGTACTTAATACCTTATTGTATCTTAGGTTGAACTAGGTCAAGATTCAGATTCCACTATGATTACCTTATATATAAGCATTACAAAGCAATCAAACTCACTGAACAAATGAACAATTTATTCTTTATATCAGGAAAATATTATATAAGATTTTATTTATTAAACCACTCAGATAATAAGGGACGATTAAAACCAGCACTAATTTTATTCAAAGTGTTTTTAAAAACATATATATTCAATTTCAGTTCCACCTGGTCTCTCCTCAAAATTTACCTAACCGAATACAGTTACCTCAGACCATAGTTGCCAGTTAAAGAAGTCTCCAAATAATATTTAAAACAATATTCAAATTATGAAATCAATTAATATATATACAGAATAAAATAATATAAAATAAATTCAATTTTAATAAATTCTCGGAATCCTTCTCCCTCTTGTCAGCTCTGCCATCTACACAATCATAATAATAATTGTAGAGTTAAAATAATAATAATTATAGAGTTACAAACGTAAATTTGCTTTTCACTATTGTTAAAATTTGTTTGACATGAAAAGAAATTTTTCAAATCGAAATTATTTTACATTTAATACAAATTTTTGTAAAGTATATAAAGTTTATGCTGAGTACATATAATTTTTTTTACTGTTTTGTACAGGCACTACTTGGCGATGTTGGTGAGACAGAAAAAGGTTCCAAAATGAAAAGTACTTCAAAAAGCAGACCCCAATCGTCAGTAACACGTGATCAAAGCCTTGAAGAGAGTCATCTGGAAAACTTGAGTTGCAGATTTTGTAATTTTAGTTTTAAAGGCCAAGCCGAGTTGAAAATCCATTTAAAGACACATGAAAAAAGGAAGTTTAAATGTGCCCATTGCAGTTATGAATGTAATTCTAAAGTTTTGTTAAAACAGCATTTGTTAATTCACAGCAATGTCAAATTGTTTAAGTGTTCAGAGTGCTCCTATGAATGCAATCATAAAGGAAACTTAAAAAGACACATGCTTATACATGGAAATGTCAAGTTATTTAAATGTTCTCACTGCAGCTATGAATGTAATCAGAAAAAACTTAAAAATCACATGCTTAAATCATGACAAATGTAAAGTTATTTAAATGTTCTGACTGCAGCTATGAATGTAACGATAAAAGAAGCTTAAAAATCCATTTGTTAAATCATGAAAATATAAAGTTATTTAAATGTTCTCACTGCAGCTATGAATGTAATCATAAAGGAAACTTAAAAAGTCACATGCTTATACATACAAATGTCAAGTTATTTAAATGTTCTCACTGCAGCTATGAATGTAATCATAAATCAAACTTAAAAAAACACATGCTTATACATAGAAATGTCAAGTTATTTAAATGTTCTGTGTGTAGCTATGAATGTAACTATAAAAGAAGATTAAAAATTCATTTGTTAAATCATGAAAATATAAAGTTATTTAATTGTTCTGAGTGTACATATGGATGTAATGAGAGAGCACGCTTAAAAAGTCACATGGTTATACATGGAAAAGTAAAGTTATTTAAATGTTCTGACTGCAGCTATGAAT
>SEYY01020977.1:40000-53947 GCA_009176605.1 Armadillidium nasatum
CAACACTACCTTAAACCTAAGAATGTAGATGCTCCAGTTATGAAAGACAAAGTTATTATAAATATTACCTTTGATATGTATTAAAGTTCTGGTAACATTGAAAATTATGGCATCTATGATTCATCAATTTTGGCAACCATGGCTTTGTGTATATTTTATTTTGTTGCATATGAACATAGACTTTCCATAAGAAAGCCTAATGGAAGTTTGTCCGTGTATATAAACGTATATACAGTAGGCCAGATGGATAAGGAGATTCGTAGACAAAACGGGGATAAATCCCTTTTTGCATTTGAGTTTAAATCCAAACTTCTACGACTAAAATTTCTAATAAAGTTCGTGTCCTAAAAAGTTGCCTATTTTACGTCGTCAATTAAGCAATTTTTTGAACAAACATTATCATTTTTCCTGTGAAACTTATATCATAAAAATTAATAAAGACAAATATAAAAATATTTGTGAATATCAAATAAGCTTTTGTTATTTACAAAGCCATTTTAAATTAATTTTACTTTTTTTTTTGCAGCAATAATATGATTCAAGATTGTCCTAATTTTATAACCTTGATCTAAATTACTAAGTAATACTTTTACTATGGTATTGAAGACGTGAAAAAAGTACAGATATTTGTTACTTGCACAATAATGTTATAGGTCCATTTTGGTAATGTTTTTGGTTTTTATTCCTATTTATATTGCATTTTATGTGTTCTTTGCAAAAATGTTGAAAATTGGTTAACAGGCCACTCTTTTGATGAATTACCAAAAATAAAAACTTCATCTTTCTTACTTATAGGTTAATTAATTACCACTGTAGCAAATATGGTCATGTTTCATCTCTTGAAGATGTAAAACCAACACAGAATCATATAAGATACAAAATGCATCAACCACTGGAATGTCATTTATAAAGAGAAATGACTAAAAGGTTATTGGCTAATTAAAATGGTTTTAATTATATTTTCTAAGGTTATGGCATCAACATTTTCATTTACACTAATACCTGTATGAGAAAGAATCCATACCAAATGATTGTCCCAGATATTGTATAGTGCTATGTTGTATTTCATTATATTGTGAAATTTTCTGGATTTCAAGATATGGAATGGAGACAAGGAATTGGTGGAGATTACCAACTTTTGTTATTAGAGCTGATTGGAAGTAAAAGGGAAGGCTTCATCGATAGCAAATAATTCCACATATAAGATGGTGTTCCCATTCCAATTTCAGTGTTTGAGTCACCTTCAAGTGTGGAACATATGTTGCTGCAGAACCACTACCACCACCTACCTAATTAGTGCTTATATATTGATACCTGAAAGTTTTCTCGTAACATTTCCAATATAGTTATATGAAGAAACTTTGAATGTATCAATAATGTTAGAAATTAATTTAGGCAAAAGTTTAGTACTTAGTTCTAGGATCTTGAAACAGTCCATTACCTTGAGAAAAACACCTGTTAATGTATTACATTGTGATACATGGAAATTAGTGAAAGTTTTATAAAAGAGAAAAATTTCTAGGTAATGAGAAATTTAAAATGAAAGGAAAATGTACCATGAAATATAAGTATTGAATTGGTAGTAAATCTTAAGTTAGGGTAGTGCTATATATATATATATATATATATATATATATTATATATATATATATATATATATATATATATATATATATATATATATTATATATAATATATATTGGTAAATGTTAAGAAGCTTTCTGAGTTTCGATATTTGGAAAATATCAATATTCAAAAATATTGATATATTGAAACATCGATATGCCATTTCAAATATTATTCTAATTATTTTTATAATTATTATTATTTAGTTTTCTAGCGTACTTAGTTCGACTTATCATAACCTGAACTACCAAAGTTACCGAAAAATACAGGCCAACAGGCCTAACCTGTACAAGAATGTTGCAATGAGATACCGATTAAAATCAAAATTCCAAAATTTCGATATAAAAAATATCGAAGCTCATGAAGCTTCTTAACCTAAGCCATATATATATATATATATATATATATATATATATATATATATATATATATATATATATATATATATATATATATATATATATATATATATATAGGTAAAGGTGTAGGTTGTTTCTGACTTTCGATTGTCAGATAATATTGATAAGCGAAAATATCGAAGAAGCCTAACCTAAACAAGAACATTGGCAAGAATTAGAGGTTATTATACCAGACATACACACAATTATTATTATTACTTATTTTTATAGCAGAACCTAATTTGACTTAACCTGTACTACCGAAGTTGCCGTAAAAGAGGCCTAACCTACACAAGAAGTTGCCATAAAAGAGGCCTAACCTACACAAGAACGTTGGCACGACATACTAGCCTAGGACTGTATTACATCACAAATAAAAATATATATATACGGTATATATATATATATATATATATATATATATATATATATATATATATATATATATATATATATAATATATATATATATATATATATATTATATATATATATATATATATATATATACAAATGTAAATTTGTAGGAAATTATAGGTAAAACAGCAGAAGAGACCCTGGGAGTAAAATGGTATGGAGGAACAAGGAAAAAGCATACTATATGGTGGAATGAGGAAGTAAAGATGGCGGTGTGCGAAAAGAATAAGAAAATGAGAAGAAGAACAGCACAGACTAGAGCAGATTATGTGACTGCAAGAAATAGAGCAGAGATAGTAAAAAGGGAAGTAAAAAGACTGATGAATATAAGACTGGCAGAAGAACTGGAGGAAGATGTGGAGGGAGGAAAGAAGAAGATATTTAAGCTAGCAAAAACGTATAAAAAATCGAGGAAGAAACTTTATAGTATCAAAGATAAAGAAGGTGAAGTACTTACGGCCCAAGAAGAGGTAAACGAGAGATGGACGGAATATTTTGAGGAGTTGTTAAATGTATAGGAAGATTTAGATGAGGAGGAGAAATATGAGGGAGAGGAGGATCCTATAACGGAGGAGGAATATGAGGAAGCATTGTCAAAGATGAAAAATGGAAAAGCGCCGGGTGAGGATGGAATAGTTATAGAACTGATAAAAGAGAGAGGAGTGTAGTTGAAGAAGAGAGTGGTGGACCTTTTTAACAGGTGTTGGAGGGATGGTGTAGTTCCCGGTAGATGGGGTAAAATAATTGTTTTACCCATCTACAAAGGCAAGGGAGACACGGGAGGAGTGTGGAAATTATAGAGGAATAGCACTGTTGGACCATATAGCCAAAGTGTATGAAAGAATTTTAGAAAAAAGATTGAGAAGAATGATAGAAGGGCAGTTGGGTGAAGAGCAATATGGGTACAGGAAGGGAAGAAGTACCTCGGATCTACTGTTTGCCTTGAGAATAGTATTAGAGAAGAGCTGGGAATTTAACAAAACAGTGTATATAGCCTTTCTGGATCTAAAAAAGGCCTTTGACTCAGTACCCAGAAATATACTGTGGAGAATGTTGGGAGAGGTATATGGAGTGGAGGAAAGATTGAGAAAAGCAATAATGAGCTTGTATACTGTATGTGAATGTAAGGTAAGAACCGGATGCGAAAATGACAGATGGTTTGAAATAGGGACAGGAGTAAGGCAAGGAAGTATTCTGTCTCCACTGCTTTTTATAGCATACTTGGATGTGGTTATTGGTAGGGTTAAAGAAGAATTCCCAAACATGAACGGTGATATAATGGGGTATGCAGATGATTTAGCTTGTTGGAGTGAAGAGGAAGAAACATTGAGAGGGTTAATGGAGAGTTTTGAGAGAAACTTGAGAGAGGTGGGGCTGAAAATGAACACGGAAAAGACGGTAATTATGAGAGTGGGTAGAGGAGAGGAGAGAGAGGTAGAGATCATCATTGACGGAGAAAGATTAAAAAATGTAGAACAGTTTGTGTATCTGGGTAGTGTTTTTACGAGTAGAGGAGGATGTGTGTGTGAGGTGGAAGCTAGAATGGAAAAATATGGAAGAACAATGAGAGCACTGTTCCCAATTATGAAGGATCGGGTGATGGATATAGAGGTGAAAAGGATTATATTCGATAATATATTGGTGCCCACCCTGACATATGGAGCAGAAACCTGGAGCGTTTCAACTAGGGAAGAAAAAAGGATCGAAGCTGCTGAAATGAGAGTGTTGAGAACGATGATGGGAAAGACGAGAAGAGATAGATTGAGAAGTGAATGGTTCAGAGAGAGAGTTGGTGTAGTGCCGGTGTTAAATAGAATCGACGCGGCGAGATTGAGGTGGTGGGGGCATGTGGAAAGAATGCCTGAAGAGCGAGTAGCAAGTAGGAGGTGGAGGTGGAGAGTGGAGGGAGTGAGGCCGAGGGGGAGACCGAAGGGAAGATGGAGAGAGCGTTGAGAAGAAATGGACTGCCTGCGATGCAACAACTTTTGGAGGACGGTGTGCTGCTGGAGAGGAATGCGTGGAGGACGATGCTGTCTCCGCTGACAGGCCGTAGGCCTACCTGAGGGAAGACGTATGTAACATATATATATATATAATATATATATATATATATATATATATATATATATATATATATATATATATATATTATATATATATATATATATATATATATATATATATATATATATAATGCAAGAACAGACCAATCACTAGAACAAATTACACTTATATCTTGAAGATTCATATTTAAAGAACAACAACAAAGGATACAAGGACAGTCAAAGGTAAACTGAAATTTGTTGTAAAGAAATTATATGTAAAAAAAAATTATAGGTATAAAAGTATCGATTAAAATAAAATATCAACATAAAAAATATTGATATAAAAAATATCGAAAGTCAGAAACAATCTACACCTAAGCCATATATATATATATATATATATATATATATATATATATATATATATATATATATATATATATATATATATATATATATATATATATATATATATATATATATATATTATATATATGGTAAAGGTTAAGAAGCTTTCTGAGTTTCGATATTTAGAAAATATCGATATATCAAAACATTGATATTCCAATTCAAATATTATTCTAATTATTTTTATAATTATTATTATTTAGTTTTCTAGTGTATTTAGTTTGACTTATCATAATCTGAACTACCGAAGTTGCCGTAAAATACAGGCCTAACCTATACAAGAATGTTGCAATGAGATAAAAAACTCACCATACTCCTGTAGGTGCGAGCTCCTGTCAGCAGGATCTTTCAAGGAAGATCCTAGAGTTTCTTGGGCCTTACGGCGGTTACAGCTGGCTGTGCTAGGCCTATCGCGGATCCCGGGGAGTTTTCCCATCAGTGGCAAGAGCACTCCACTGATGTACTCATTTAACGATTGAGTCATTTGAAGCAAAGCGCAAGGAGAAACCGCTCACATTTCCTGCTCCGGCCAGGCCTCGAACCCTGGACCTCTCGTTTGCTATCACGAGTGCTCGATCGACTGAGCTACGGAGCCATTTTTGCAATGAGAGACCGATTAAAATTGAAATTTCAAAATATTGATATAAAAAATTTTGAAACTCAGAAAGCTTCTTAACCTAAGCCATATATATATATATATATATATATATATATATATATATATATATATATATATATATATATATATATATATATATATAATATATATATATATATATATATATATATATATATATATATATATATAATATATATATTGTAAAGAGGAAATACCACCTCATTTACAACCCTTCAACCCTCTCAATATGAAGACCAAAGATTTGACAGTCAACAGTACTTTCCCCCCTCTTACTTTAGTTTACACAACAAGATAAGCTAGACACTCAGGTCTGGTTTTAGGATCCTCGTGTTACAAGCTTCTCCAACCCTTCATGTGGCCTGGGTGAATCAAAGAAGAATTGCCAATGAAACTTCCAATACCTATGACTTACGACTCTTGTGACTCTACAGATGACTTTATATGACTCAGAACAGTTAAAACAAAACAAACTACAGGAAAACGCAGGATATTATCTACTAAATGAAAATACACCCCACTAATATATAAGTTTACTGAAATATAAATACATAACTCGGAAAACCATTTGCTAATTAGAAAGAATGTGTGAACCAGAATTGTTATGACCACAACCAACTATTAGTCATATAATATGCGAAGATGACTACAACAAAATATTTCAATTGCATACACGGATATAAATATCTGTGTAGTGCTTAATTTTACAAAGATTTATCTCATATATGAATATAAATATTTGTATATGATTTATTCAATAATTGCAACTTCATACACAAATATGATTATTTATGTATGGTGCAACTAATGAATCCCTATTAATAACAAAAGCTAATGGCATGCAAAGATATAGAAGTTGTTATCTCATACACAAATATAAATATTTGTATATGACTTATTCAATAATTACAACTTCATACACAAATATGATATCCATGTATGGTGCAACTAATGAATTTCTATTAATAACAAATTAATCTCATACACAAATATAAATATTTGTATATGATATATTCAATAATTGCAACTTCATACACAAATATGATTATTTATGTATGGTGCAACTAATGAATCCTCTATTGATACAAGCTAATGGCATGTACAGAAATGAATATCTGTGTAGTGCTCAGTTATACAAAGTATTATTTCATATACAAACATAAATATTCACTAAATTTCTACAATATATGAAAATATGAATTAATGAGAATGGTACCACGTACACAAATATGAATATTTGTGTAGGTGCTTAGTTACATAACAAAGGTTATTTAGAATGGGTAGTATATGCACTTAACTGGTGATTGGCCAGAAGAGATCGTTTGGTTTGCTTGTGCTGAATTGATCTTCAGAATAAATTATATGGGCGCAGCTTAACAGTTAGAGGGTTAGAAAATCCCACTACTAAAATTAGGTAATCATCACATAAAAGCAAGAATTTTTTTTTTTTTTTTTTAAATATAAGATTTTAGGTGTAATAAATAAATCACCAGGTTGATTACAAAAGAAAGAAAATTTCAAGTAAACTCGGTAATAGGTATGTTAGACAAGTATCATAAATTCTACCTATCTTTTGGCTCCTCATTTAAGAAAATATATATTTATGATGGAAAGAGAGTAACATAGATCCTCAAGAATCATTTCTGGCCTTGAGAGTAAGAGTTATGAGGAGAGGCTGAAAGAGAATGTTTTCCGTATAAAGGTGATTTCTAGGATGGGATATGTTACACGTTTACAAAATATTTACAATTTTCAATAATATTGAAATCAATAAATTCTTAGTAGAACATGGAAGAGAAACCAGAGGTCACGATAAGAATATCTTAAAACTACCAATTCAGAATAGTTAATTTTTGTAATGGTTTGACACAGAAAGTTGTTGAAATCACTTCCAACATTTAAGAAAAGATTGGATTGGTATATGGGTGGTCTTTGCATTATATATTATTATGAAGCCAATTTGTGGGGATGGTAGTTACTTATTACAGCTACTCTTCATACAGTATATTTGAACATAGTCTAATTAAATGAATAGATATGTGTAGTTTGCATGTTCCGTAGCTTTCATTTTGGCATTTGTATTTGGAGTGTGTTAGACTTTTACTTTGGGAATTGTAATGTTAAAGAAATCTTTTGTTTGACTTTGTGTATTTAATCCATTTATTATGTATTTTGGGATATATGTTTTGCATGTGTTTAGGTAAGCAAATTGTCTACTTTAGTTTGACTGGGACAGTCTTGATAGGCCCTTGTGGATTTTTGTTGTTGCTATTTTTCTTATGTTCTTATATGTTCTGATCATTTATTTGCAATGAATGAATTTTAAGAAATAATTCTAATACAAAAGGTGAAATATTTAACAAATTTCTTACTGACTTTGTTTTTAATTTTAATTTAAATTAGTATGAATATTTCGAGAGGTGTTCTTATTTTTTTCCTTTTTCTGTTTTCAGTTTGTTAATCATTTGGAAAATATTTTCATTAAAATAAATATTAAAATGGATTTCAAATGTAAAACTGAAGTAAAAGTAGAAGAGTTAGACTTGGAATATGACTCTTATCAACAATATTCTCAGGTGAGGTTATATATATATATATATATATATATATATATATATATATATATATATATATATATATATATATATATATATATATATATATATATATATATATATATATATATATATATATATATATATATATATATATATATATATATATATATATATATATATTTTTATTTTATTTTTTTTTATTTTTTTTTTATTTTTTAGTTAAGTAAAAAGAACATTCTTTATTATAGTAATTGCAAAGATAGGTTTTGCAGTATTTTTTTTACTTTGGAGTTTTTGGATGTGACTTACTCGGAAATTTAGTGTATTAATGATAAGTTCAAGAAATGACTCTGCCAGTGCTCTGGCTCCTCTGCTTCAGCAGCAGCTTCACAGTCAATATGAATTACACTTCCAAACTGACATTAATTGAATCTAGCTCTGGAATGTATTTAGAAAACTACTTCCTGAGTTTGGTAAGATGTCTTATAATTCAATTCTTTATACCACCAAAAGAATTATTTTTACAAATCTTTGAAAAACACAGTTGGCCAAATTTGTTTTTGTTGTACTTCTTGACTCCATTACAGAATATATTTGATCCAAATGCTGAAATCTTTTCTCTTGCTGAAATGCCAGTGATATTTTAAATACCTTGTTACCTCTAAAGATATATAATAAGAATGTGATTATTTGTGCTTGTCTCTGTTAAAGTTATAACTCAATTGTGAATAGCTGAGAGACTGGAGCACCTTTCTTCATATAATTGGCAAAATATTACTGAAAACAGGAAGCTTTCCAGGCATGGTTTAAGCTTGTATAAATGGAAGTGATAAAGTTAAACTTCCATAGGGGGTTTGTAAGTTTTTTGTGATGATTCATTACTTACTGTTCTGAAAGAACAGGGTCAGCATAGATGATCTATACATATTGTCTTGCATGAAATAAACAGAATATACAAGGCTTCAGAAAAGGCATTGAAACTCGTCAAAGTATACAAAGAATTTCGAAATGAATTTTTATTTGGCTTCTTATTAGTCTTTAAAAATACTAAGTAATTTTATTGTCCTAATGTGAAAGAGTAATTGTTTTTTTATTTTTTATTTCATTTGCTTGATAAAAAGTTTCATATTTGATTGTTTTTATACATTTGAGATCAGATCTTATATTGGCAACCACAAGTCAAAATCATTATAGCAGTGGTAAATGTTGATACGTACATTGTATAATTAAGTTTTTATTTATTAAATTCTGATGTTAATCTGATTTGTTTTTTCTCAAAACTACAAAAATATATATTTTTTTTTTGTTAGCCCTGAAATCAAATAATTTTTTATAATTTCAAATTTCTTACATGTGATAACAGCATTTTTTATCATGATCTATGCTATTTCGATAACTTATATTAAGTTTAACAATTTTTTATTTTTAATAATTAATAATGTAATTTGTTAATTGCTTGTGATAGTAGTAATAAAAAGTTATTAAGTGGCTTATAATATTTTCACAAAGAATTTTTGTCTTTAAATGTGATCATTGTCTGTGACCTTGTAACAGTTCTTTTAGTTATCCATCCATAAGACCTGTCATAAATTCTCTTGGGCACTTCTGCCCAGTTCTTTTAATTATCCATCCCGGAAGACCTGTCATAAATTCTCTTGGGCACTTCTGCCCAGTTCTTTTAATTATCCATCCCGGAAGACCTGTCATAAATTCTCTTGGGCACTTCTGCCCAGTTCTTTTAATTATCCATCCCGGAAGACCTGTCATAAATTCTCTTGGGCACTTCTGAATTTCTTAAGACTTCTTTCTCTCACTGTGTGATTCCTTTCAACTATGACTAATTATTCTTTACAACACTGGACAATATGTCAGGAATTTTATTTAATATTGGTATTTGCACTCCAATCCAAACTGTCTCTCTAACGCCATCAACTTCCCTTTAACCCCAGCAGAGTTGACATCTTTTTGATGGTCTGATTGGTCTTCAATTTGATTGCCTCCCTTCATGGATCTTTATCATACTTAGGTTTAACTTTGATTGTATTACATTCTGGTAAGGGTAATCATATCCTTTGTTTTTATTTTAGATCTTTCCCAGCAATGAAGCGAGTTTCACTTTAGCTGAAGGTATTAAAAATGAAGAATTAGATGAAAAGACATTAATAAAATCAGAGTTGAGAGAATCAGAGAAGGAATCCATATTTGATGAAGAATTGGTTAACAATGATGTCATAAAATCCGAAAATCAGATGATGGTTGAGAAGAAATTTTGTTCTCAGAACTTAAAGGTTTGGCAATTCAAATTTGTGGTTACTTTTTACATAAATTATAAACATGTTATTAATTGAATGGAAAACTATTATTATTATTATTATTATTATTATTATTATTATTATTATTATTATTATTACTACTGAGTCAATTTTATTTACAGGAATTTGTGACCCTGAAAAATGTTCAATCATTGTTGAATAAAGTAAATGATGGAGGTTCAGAGGCACAATATGAATCAGAAGAAGAGAGATTTTTTGCACAAATTGTAATGTCAAAGTCTCCTTCAGTTCTTCTGAAGATGTTGACTGATATAGAATTAAAGGTAAATTTTGATTTATTATTATTATTACTATTATATAGTTTTGATTTTTTTTTAATAATAAACTGTAATTCATACAAATTAATGAGTCACTTCCAGTTTGCCAGTACCTTCAAATCTTCTTACTGTATTCTTCATAAAGATTTCATCTTCATAAAATTCCTTAGTCTCTTGCTACTAATATTTTATGATAGAATTTTACTAAATCTATCCTATCAAAAATTATCTCCAAATATTTATTATTATTATATTTCTAGTTCCTTTTCTTCCCATTCACTCTACCAAAAGTGATAGCTTTGCTCTTTCTCTATTATCTTTATTTTAACTGCTCTACTGCTGTGTTAACTTCTGAGACTGAACTCGTCGATCAAACATTTACCTCTAATTCCACATAATATGATTCCTCTTCCCTTATTTCCATCCTCACATCCAATGCCTGACATTGTATTTACTTTTAAAGATTTCATTTAGTTCACGTTTTAAATCCTTTTGCCATTAATTGAAGAGGAAAACCTTATAGAGTTTCTCTGTGAGAATTGAACCGTCCCACCTCTGCCATGAATCTGATTTATTACCACATACGCTATGCAAGGAATTCCTTCTCTCTCTAACTTTAGTGAATAGAGAGACCATAGACTTTTATCAAGGTTCGATTGTATCCCCTATCCTCTTTGTACATTAAGGATCTTCTCTCAGTCACTTTTACTATCCACTCATGTTGATTACAAGTTTACTTTACTCTTTTCATTTTAGAAATTGTAAAAATGGTTGCAATTACGGGAGTCGAGAAAAAATGGTTGTTTTCAATACTTCAATAACTCTTCTCCTTTTTATTTTCTACCAGAAGAATTCGTCAATTCAGCTATAATATAATTTGAAATCGTTCAAATGTAACCATCAACTTTCCTCAATATTTTTTGTATTTCTTTTTCTGTCAATCTCGATTGGTGGAATCATTTTGTATCTCTCTCATTGAAAAGAGTTAAAAAGGTTAGTTCTAAGCCATCTTCTGAACACTTCACACCACCTCAGTTAATTGCTCTTATGTACAGATGACTTCTGCAATTGCATAGAGTGTGAACACTGCTCCCCTGATTTTCCCCTTAGCGGACACTCGCTCCTCTGGTCTTCCCCTTAGTTAACACTGCTCCTCTGACCTTCCCCTTAGCGGACACTCGCTCCTCTGGTCTTCCCCTTAGTGAACACTGCTCCTCTGACCTTCCCCTTTTACGAGAGCTTAAGCTATTCATCTTCCCTTAAAATCTCATTCTTCACTGTCCAACTCTTTAACCTCCAATTTATTCTCTTTTTAATAACTTCATGTTTTGTGCTGGTAGAAACTTTTCCTTCTTCCATAACCTTCACTACTTTTGAGTTACACAATGACAAAGGCAATGTGTCGTGGTATGTCATCTTTTAATCTTTTAATTTTCATATTTCTATTCTCTGTCTATGTTGCATGTATTCATTTGTTTTTTTCAATGGTTTTAAAACCCACATTATAGCTTACGACACAAAGAGGTTTTGTGGTTTTAAAGATTTTTATAACTTAATATTTTGACGATAATTTTGACTTTATTATGTCTCAGTGAAGGTCTAAGGAGTAGTTTTATTTCTTACATATTTAATATTTACTTAATATTACAAAGACAATGAATAGACACAAAAAAAAGTAAGAAATTCATGTCCAGTGATGGTGGAGGGATGGCAAAAACCTTAGAATTTTTATCAAAATTTTCATAATCATTGTACATGTATGAAATTAATATCAAATAAAAGTTCTACCCTTTTTGATTACAAATAGTTCAAATGTTTTAGAGCAGTAGCCTCTTGAAGTTGGTAGATGTGGGTCAAAATTTTGCTAAAATCCGAACTTTAAGGGGGTGCTAGTCCCCAACAAAGGGGATCAGGAAATTTTTAAGACCATTTTCTTTTTTTTCTAACTAAAGTGATTCCTGTGCCAAGTTTCATGAAATTCCCTGACTTAGTGTTTTTATATGATGTTATTTTACATTATTTTCATTACTCAGGGCTCGCTTCTCTTTTTCTTCTCTTTTAAAATATACATATGTTTAAACGTAAATCTTTTTATGTCGTCATATGCTCAAAAAAAATAAAAAAAAAAAAAAAAAAAAAAAAAAAAAAAAAAAAAATATTTTAAATTTTTTATTTTTTTTTTTTAAAATACTATTTATTTATTCTTCCCATCTGTCTTTAAGGACTGTAGTAATGTATCCTTGGAGCTTTCGGACTCGACGTTTGACATAGACAGGTCATACTCATTATCAGGAAACACTTTTTTTCCTTTCTCCTCTTTTTTTTTTTTTTTTTTTTTTTTTTTTTTTTTTTTTTTTTTTTTTTTTTTTAAGACCTATTTCAAGTTTTAAATTTTTTTTTTCACTAAAATATGACAGTATTATCTACCGCTATGCTATAAAAGAATGGCAGGCGAGGAATAGATTCCCTCCCCGTGAGAAGGGCAGCCCCTAATAGAGGGTCTCCCTTATATCTTACATATATATATACCGTACTTAATACCTTATTGTATCTTAGGTTGAACTAGGTCAAGATTCAGATTCCACTATGATTACCTTATATATAAGCATTACAAAGCAATCAAACTCACTGAACAAATGAACAATTTATTCTTTTATATCAGGAAAATATTATATAAGATTTTATTTATTAAACCACTCAGATAATAAGGGACGATTAAAACCAGCACTAATTTTATTCAAAGTGTTTTTAAAAACATAAATATTCAATTTCAGTTCCACCTGGTCTCTCCTCAAAATTCACCTAACCGAATACAGTTACCTCAGACCATAGTTGCCAGTTAAAGAAGTCTCCAAATAATATTTAAAACAATATTCAAATTATGAAATCAATTAATATACATTTAGAATAAAATAATATAAAATAAATTCAATTTTAATAAATTCTCGGAATCCTTCTCCCTCTTGTCAGCTCTGCCATCTACACAATCATAATAATAATTGTAGAGTAATTATAGAGTTACAAACGTAAATTTGCTTTTCACTATTGTTAAAATTTGTTTGACATGAAAAGAAATTTTTCAAATCGAAATTATTTTACATTTAATACAAATTTTTGTAAAGTATATAAAGTTTATGCTGAGTACATATAATTTTTTTTACTGTTTTGTACAGGCACTACTTGGCGATGTTGGTGAGACAGAAAAAGGTTCCAAAATGAAAAGTACTTCAAAAAGCAGACCCCAATCGTCAGTAACACGTGATCAAAGC
>SEYY01020978.1:0-5000 GCA_009176605.1 Armadillidium nasatum
ATTATTATTATTATTATTATTATTTATTTATTATTATTATTATTATTATATTATTATTTATTAATATTATTATTATATATTATTATATATTATTATTATATTATATTATTATTATTATTATTATTTTATTATTATTTATTTTTAATTATTATATTATTATTATTATTATTATTATTATATTATTATATTATATATTATTATTATTATTAATTATTATTATTATTATTATTATTATTATTATTATTATTATTATTATTATTATTATTATTATTATTATTATTATTATTATTATTATTATTATTATTATTATTATTATTATTATTATTATTATTATTATTATTATTATTATTATTATTATTATTATTATTTATTATTATTATTATTATTATTATTATTATTATTATTATTATTATTATTATTATTATTATGTTATTATTATTTGTTTCTTTAATTATATCATTTTTGTCCTTTAATTATATCATTTCTGTCCTTTTCCTTGGGTGGCGTATTCCGTGGCGTATTTTCTTGGTTGGCTATATTTTTTTCGCCGAATCTCTGTGAATGTCTGCGAATGTCTACGAATGTCTCAGGAAAATTATACACATCCTATATACTTTTGTAGCGGACCAACGGTGACATCATTGTAAAATCATTCTTCACTCGAAAAATCACTAGATGGGTAGCGAGAGTGAAACGTTTTAAAATTTGGAAGCGCGTGTTCTTTTCCGTTCTCGACGTCGTGCGTAGCGCAAGCATCTTTTGTTGGTTCCTAGTTCTCATTATCGTGCACTCAATTTTTATTCATCACAACGACGAACTTTCGTTTTCTATCAGTGTTTCTAACATAGCCACCGGCTTCAAAATACGTTTCTGCTTGCCCTGTGAATGTTTCAAGATCGTTTCTAGCGAAAAAGGAAGATTCCACTTATATCTCTTTTGCAAATCACGTTACCCCTAGACTGGGTCTTAGTTTGTCTTGTGTAATCCTCAATTGCTGTATTGGTCTGTATCTACACTCTGAGTGATTTAGAATTTTATTTGTGTCAATAAAGTCAGAAAACTCACCTTCAATTTCAAGCATCCTCGTTGTGGAGTCTGTTTTTGGTTGTGTGACTGTTTTGTAATTTCTACTCAATCAACAAGCAAAAAGGGTCGCCCCGACCCCATACTTTCAAGAAATCGACATGTGTTGGGCATATGGGTTTAGTCTTAGACAATAACATATAGTTGAACTGTATTAACGATTTGGCCTTTTCCTTCTGTTGTGAGTATACCTTGCAGGATAACACTAGAATTTTCCGAAAATTACGGTTTATATATATATATATATATATATATATATATATATATATATATATATATATATATATATATATATATATATATATATATATATATATATATATATATATAATATTATATATATATATATATATATATATATATATATATATATATTGGGAATTTCTTTGGCGCTGAAACCCCAGAAAACGTTTATTGCAAATCGGAGGCTGCTCTGCCAAGATCGAATAAACCTAATTCTAGTAAATTTAGCCTACAACTAATAAAAAGAAATTAATAAAGAACTCACCATTTAAAATGTTCTTCAAATGTTAAAATAAAAAGGGGATTTTAGGGGATTTATTTTGCTTCCAAGATATTAAACTTGGACATTCGGCTTATCTGTGTAAGCTCATAAATAAATTTTAAAGTAGTAAATTATATAAATTTTAGCCTAGTAGGAAACATAGCTTCAGCCCAAGTAAGCAAGAATCCTAAAACTCTGCTCAAAAACTTAAGGCCCAGTTAAAGTAAAGTCAAGTCAAAGTTTCAATTCAAGTTAAGGTAATACACTAACTCAACCCGAGCATAATCAAAAGTCAATTTTAATTCAAAATAGCAAAACAATATCGGAGTTCATTCGGTCTGGTTGGGTCCTAACTTCTCTTACAAAGCTCTTTATAAGATTCCTACCCTAAGAATTAAAGAATATATAACTACCATACGGCTACAAGTAATTTAGAATAATTAAATGGGGATATACTCATCTTGTCGAAGACTCTTCAGAATTAGATGAGTATTTTTAGTTAAACGTTTTAAGCATAATTGTAAAACTGACTTACACTGTCAACGGTAAATAGGCAAATTGCAAGTGCTAGCCTCGCTTTTTCCGTATATAAAACAAGAGTCAAAAAACATATAAAATGTTGCCGTTCTATAAAAGATTTTCTTAAAGTTTAGGGTGTACTCTGAAATTTTATGAAAACCATAGATAGTTTTATCTACTAATTAAATATAAAATATTTAATTAAATCTAAAATATAAAGGATTTTTATTTAATATATAATAATATATATAATATATATATATATATATATATATATATATATATATATATATATATATATATATATATATATATATATATATATATTATATATTATAAATATATATATATATTCATAAAGGTTATAATTAAAAACAACCTAAAGAGTAAATGTATTTTCACTGTTCTAAAATTTCCATTATAATCTATTATACATATTTTATTCTATTGTCATGCGATAGTTTTAATAAAAATAATTTAATAGATTTATATTTATATATATATATATATATATTATATATATATATATATTATATATATATATATATATATATATATATATATTAATATATATATATATATATATATATATAATATATATATATATATATATATATATATATATATATATATATATATATTATATATATATATTATTTTTGTGATTTTGCAAAAAAAAAAAAAAAAAAAAAAAAAAAAAAAAAAAAAAAAACAATTTTTTTTTTTTTACAAAACG
Organism: Armadillidium nasatum; assembly: GCA_009176605.1. Classification (NCBI taxonomy): domain Eukaryota; kingdom Metazoa; phylum Arthropoda; class Malacostraca; order Isopoda; family Armadillidiidae; genus Armadillidium; species Armadillidium nasatum. The sequence goes on from SEYY01020978.1 coordinate 2,844, forward strand.
ATAAAATCATATATAAATAAAATGTATTCATTTATCATAAATTTAATCAAACAACTCACAATAGTTTATTTTTAGTTCTCCCATTCGCTTTCATTTGTATAAGAACATCTAAAGGCACTCATATAATTTATTTTAGTTATCCTCTTTTTTTAAATCTCATTTCTTTTTAATATATTTTTCATATCAAAAGTAATTCTCATAAGCTTTAAACTTTAATTAAAAATTAAATTTCAAATGTACTTTATAAATTATTTTTTTTTTTTTTTTAGATGGAAAAGTTAATTCTGAAAGTGTTGCCAATTTAAAATTTTACAAATTTTTTAAAAATAGATTTCTTTGCTGAATTTGATCTAAATAATAAAGTAGATATTATAAATGAGCTCATAGAATATCACCCAATCTTCAAGACTATCCAATATATATATATATATAATATATATATATATATATTATATATATATAATATATATATATATATATATATATATTATATATATATATATATATATATATTATATATATATATATATATATATATATAATATAAAGCAATTTACTCTTATACAGAAATTAGAAAACAAAAATTTTTGCCACTATTAACAAAACCAATCCATCATGGCATAGTATATATATATATATATATATATATATATATATATATATATATATATATATATATATATATATATATATATATATATATATATATATATATATATATATATATATATATATATATATATATATATATATTATATATATATATAATTAATAAAATTAAATAATAGAATTAAGTATCCAAAGTTAATGAAAGAAAATAAATAAAACTTGTCTTTGGAAACTATCAGGATATTTTATAAGATTCATTTCTCGCCTCGTATATATATATATATATATATATATATATATATATATATATATATATATATATATATATATATATATATATATATATATATATATATATATATATATATATATATATATATATATATATATATATATATATATATATATATATATATATATATATATATATATATATATATATATATATATATATATATATATATATATATATATATATATATATATATATATATATATATATATATAATATATATATATATAATATATATATATATATATAAAATTTATCATAAAAATTAGATTAACAATGATGTACTAATTGTACAAAATGGTCATATAGAATTAAACAATAAAATTTACTAATTTACCTGAGGAGGATAAAATTAACTTATAATAAATAGAAACGATTTCTCTATTGGGATATATTGGTTACAAAAGATCTATACTATAATAAAAAATTATGAAACTTTATAAGCTGAAGAAATATAGGCTTAGCATAACTAAAGAAGCAAGACTTAAAAGTATAAAATTATTTTAAGTTAAAAATTCAGTTATAATTTGGAAATTTACTAGTGATAAAAATGAATTAATACCATTAAGCTCTCGTCTGTCTACGCTTCTACGGTAATATAAAAGATCTGAAGTCCTTAATAGAAAGGGCTCCTTCTGCGAGGTAACACAGGCATACCCCAATTTTTAGATTTTCCATTTAGGATGCTTAGTACTTACTGGCATATTTAGCTTCTTTACCAGAAGCCGTTGTTACTGGCTTTGGATTTCATGCCCATTATTGGCTTTAAGCTATTGCAAAGTGTACTTCAATTACCAGTGTCGATACTGTAATATTGATTACAGATTCAGTTTGCATTGGATTCTAATTATAGTATTACAATATCACTATTGGATCAGGTTAGCCTATGATACAGCCTATGATGATTAAGAATAGAAACTGTAATGTTAAAACTAAGAACTTAGTTTAGAAATTTGCTTTGACTTCTGATTTTCGAGTTTCAACATTTTAATCTGAACTATAGGGACATAACCCAGAATACATATGTACTTTTCATTTATTGGAATTTACTTTTAGGGGAAAACACCTTCATTAAAGAACTTCTGTTTTTGAATTGATAACATAGTATTAAGTTAAAGTTTAAAATTTTAGAGTAAAAATATGAATCAAATTGCAATTTTACTATAATTACATATCTAAGAACTTTTTGATATAGTCGCAATGAAATGTGTCAAAAGTTCTTTAGTCCGTTTTCTATAATTTCGATCCATTTTAAG
>SEYY01020978.1:12500-21425 GCA_009176605.1 Armadillidium nasatum
ACAAACAAGATTAAATGTTCGTCCACTTTCTGTCATGCAAGATATTCAAACACGCTGGAATAGTAGTTTGCATATGCTTGAGAGGATGAGCGAAATTAATGAGGCCATTTGCCTTTATGCTTCAAGCAGCACAAAATAAAGCCTCTAACAGCTGACGAAAATGACATTTTAAATAATTGTATTAATATCCTTAAGCCTTTTGAAGAATTAACAAAGACTATAAGTTCAGCTGAATCATGTTTGTCAGATGTGATACCACTTGTTTCAACATTGAAAGTTGTGTTAACAAATGTTATTAAGTCTAAGGGAGTTTCAAAGATGACTGAAACATTAATGAAGGAGATGAACGACAGATTTGAAAACCTGTAAAATGATGATGCTTATACAATTGCAACCTTTTTAGATCCTAGGTACAAAACAAAATTTTTTAAACCACTTGTTTCTCAGAATGTTAAAATCAAATTAGGATGCTTATGCGATGAGATGATAGAAACAGCTAAAATAACGCCTTTCAAGAAAAAGCAAAAAGCTCTCAGATACAAAAGAAACAAAATCTGTTAGCTTAAGCATTGCTAAATCAATAAAAGATCTTCTAGCTTCCAGCAGCAATGAAGAATCACAGTCAGAAGTGTCAAAGGATACAATATCGATTATTGAAAATTATCTGAAACTCCCACGTTTGGAGGCAGATAAATACCAACTGGTTTGGTGGAGAGATAATTGCAAAAGTTTCCCTTTTCTTGCTGAGCTGGCAAGGACTTATTTAGCATGTCCTTCAACTAGTGTTGCTAGTGAGCGTCTTTTCAGTGGAGCAGGCCTCATTTACGACGAAAAGCGAACCAAACTTTCACCTGAAAGAGCCCAAAAGCTTTTATTTCTAAAAAATAACTTACCAAAAAAAAAAAAAAAAAAAAAAATAAAAAAAAAAAAAAAAAAAAAAAAAAAAAAAAAAAAAAAAAAATATAATATATATATATATATATATATATATATATATATATATATATATATATATATATATATATATATATATATATATATATATATATATATATATAACTTTTCCAAATGGATGGAGGTTGGGGAAAGAGGTTGGTGGGGTGTTCAAGAGTTGGGTCCCCGTCCCACACCCTTAACATAGATTCTAGATATTATATTTAAAATTCCAAGAATCTATGGCAAAAACTCTTAAAAAATTAAACTATCCGCATCTGCGGATATCCGCAATTCATTGAATATCCGCAACCGCATCCGCATCCGCGGATAGTAAAAAAATTACTATCCGGTCCACCTCTAATATATATATATATATATATATATATATATATATATATATATATATATATATATATATATATATATATATATATATATATATATATATATATATATATATATATATATATATATATATATATATATATATATATATATATATATATATATATATATATATATATATATATATATATATATATATATATATATTATATTAATATGCTAGTGATGTTAAATTATATATATGAGTAAACTACCGACCTAAACCTTTGGAAGAGACTTACCTGATCTCGCAGACTGAACGGGTTGCCCAGTGTAATGATGAGGGGAAGGAAATTGCTTTTCTTCGTCCGTTGAATGAGAATGACGGGAAGAAGAATCACTTAACACAGATTCAGTTGTGTGTCTTTCCGATTCCAAAGTTGGATAGCGACTTTTTTGCTTTTGGCTGTCAATAATATATATATATATATATATATATATATATATATATATATATATATATATATATATATATATATATATATATATATATATATATATATATATATATATATATATATATATATATATATATATATATATATATATATATATATATATATATATATCATCTCTGGAGGATAAATGCCACAGGTTAACATGTAATCCATCAGTTATGAGATGTTAGATCCGAAAAACCGATTATATAATAAGACAACATTACCAGAAACACAGTTAGAAAATGGTGAATTCACAGTAAGAAATTGAGGGAAATGGAAGAGGGAAGAGTGTTCCAGAGTTTAGCAGTAGAGTATATATGCAAATGAGTATAATGGCTAACTCTGGATTCAAAGTGTTCAATAAAGATAGGATGATGCTACGGAAAGATTCCCTTCAAAGGAAGTTTTATGCGGTAGAGAGTTCAAAAAAAAAAAGCAGTGCTTGTTGTAATTTGTTTATCATAATCCGAGTAAAGCAAATATTTATCAGCTAAAAAATGATTGAGAAGAGTCAGGGAGAGCAAAGAGAGCTAGTTGATAAAGCGATAAGCCCTTTATTCCACCCTTTCAAGAAGTTTTATATATATATATATATATATATATATATATATATATATATATATATATATATATATATATATATATATATATATATATATATATATATATATATATATATATATATATATATATATATATATATATATATATATATATATATATATATGAGTGAGTGAAACCACATCAGATGTGTCATGCATATCCAAAACAAGGATGTTTAAACTTTTGAAGCCACTATACAGAGCAAACTACTGGTGTGGTGAAAAAGTTCTGAAGAAGCCTCTCAACACCTTACCTCTTAGAAGTTTGTTTGGTCAGAGAAATAATGTTATATTTACAAGAAAGATTACGAAGAAGGAAAACGCAGAGTATTAAGGTAGTTGACTGACAGTTTATATCAAGTATATTGACGAAAGAACTTTTTGAAGCATTGAAAACCACCACATTTTCTTTTTTTTTGAATTTGAAATATTAGAAAGTTTCTAAGTTAGTTGTTCCAAGGTCACCTTCCTGGTACTAGTTAATTGATATTAGGTGGAATGCTTTTCAAAATGGTATAAGTAATAAAGGGTGGAATAATGGTCATAAAAGTGAATAGTTGATGAAATAACAAAGGTTATTAATGAAAAGTTAAAAGTGCTGGGATGATAGAAAAATACCCTGAGAAAAACTGTTACTGATAAATTTGAAGGATAAACGGTAATCGCCTACTACAGCTCCTATTGAACGATCGGAAAGAAAATCAAAGAGAAGAACAAATACCAAAGAAGTTAGGAAATCATAGCTTTGTGTCAGTTTCCATAGAAAGCTATCGATATGTCCTACATCACAGAAAACGATTCACAAATGTCAAAGACCGTAGGACGAAGAGTTCAAAGAAGGGAAAGAAGATGAACATTAGTTCGCTCATTACGAAAGCCTGTGTATAATAGATTCAAAAACTTTTTTTTAGAAAGATAGATGTTAAAGAGATGAGATGATAGCTAGAAGGGTTGAAACGATTGAATGAATCACGCTTCCAGCTAGAAAGAAACTTCTAAGTTGACAGACAGAGGCAGAATGGTTTCTCACGATATAGGGTGCAAGCAATTAGGTACAAACATTGAGAACACAGAAGGGATACTGCCGGATCCATACGAATACGAAGTATTAAACTCTGAGAAAACGTAAATAAAATTTTTAAAAGAAATTAGTGTTAGAAATTAATGAATTGAAAGGAGGTGGTGAAGAAAGTGATGGTTCAGGAATTGTCTAAAATGTTTATGTTATGCAAATGTTATGCAAAGGAAGGAGCGAAAAGTTCAGCTTTAGTATTGAAAGTAAAAATGCTGTTCTGCCGTCGAAACTAGAATCAATTTATATATATATATATATATATATATATATATATATATATATATATATATATATATATATATATATATATATATATTATATATATATATATATATATATATATATATATATATATATACACGAACAACGATGATAGACTCTTTTATATGACTGAGAAATAATACTTACTAATGATTAGTTACTTCAATAAATCAGCAGAAGCCCTTGATAAAGTATATTCCATATATATATATATATATATATATATATATATATATATATATATATATATAATATATATATATATATATATATATATATATATATATATAATATATATTATATATATATATATATATATATATAAGGAATAGCGTAGTGGTAAAACGCTATGCTTTTGTGCTATAGGGCCCGGGTTCGATTCCCCTATAGCAAACTTTAAACATTGATGTTTAATGTATTCGATCTGCGAGAGAGTTAGCAGACCTTAAATATTTATCTATTTATATATATATATATATATATATATATATATATATATATATATATATATATATATATATATATATATATATATATATATATATATATAATATATACACTAACCTTGGAGAAGGACTGACACATGGAGTAGGGATGGAAGCTGTTTGAATTGTTAATGTTCCAGTATAAAGAGGCTGCAAATTGTTGTTTTCTTGACTCATTAGTTGAGATTTTGAAAAGGAAGGCATCCACATTTCTTCCAAAGGAACTTTGCCCGAAGACTCAACAAGCCCTGGCGTGGAAGATGAACGTCCCATAGCCGCTGTAACATGGGAGGCGAGCGTCAAACGACGAGGTGCAGGGACGTTTTGGGAAGAAGGTAATGAAGGAATAAAGGTGACTGATGGAGGCTTAGTAGGAGTAGATAAGGTAAATGAAATGGTGGGTGGTTGGAAACCAAGCGAACAGGAAGTAGAGACTGGGTTAGTGCATGTAGAGATATCTAAGGAGGAAAAGAAAAACAATACATGTACGATGGTAGATCAAAAATGCATTTATAGAGGAGCAAAAAGGAAATCAAGAGCGAATCTTATCAAATTAAAAGCTATAATTTAAGCTTGGTTTTAAAGGCTAATAATTTAAGTAAGCGTAATTAGGCAATTTCACAAAATTACATATAGGGTGAGTAAAGTTAAAAAAATAATAATAATAATAATAATAATAATAATAAATAATAGTAATAATAATAATTATAATAATATACATCTAAAAAAAATTTGAAACCCTACCTTAGTTGCAGACTTAAAATACTGTACTCTCGAAATTTACATTAAAAAATAAATAAACTCTAGAGCAGCGTTTTTCAACCTATTAAACCTGGCAAAAAAAGGCGCCAAAACAGAAAGATAAAGGACTCACGATCCTCTAATTAAGTCTTGTGCCTGGCACTATTCAAAATTACGGATTGGAATATTTATCATACGGCTGATTAATAAATGTTACGCCTGTCAAGTGCCTAATTCAAAAGTGCAGAATGAGATATCTATCATACTGCGAATTAATAAATTTAAAATATTCACGACAATTATTTCATGAAATAATTATTTTAGATCAAGTTTTTAAAAATACATTGAAATTTTTTTAAAAAGGACGAATTTCGGGCTGTTTAATTTTTGTTTTTTAAATTTAATGTAAACAAAGAATATGAAAGGATTAAGTGTTTTTATATTTTTTTGTCATTCATTGCGACCTTCCGTATATGTGAACACGAGCGCCAGGTTGAAAAAAGCTGTTCTAAAGCATATACGAGCTATATATATATATATATATATATATATATATTATATATATATATATATATATATATATATATATATATATATATATATATATATATATATATATATATATATATATATATATATATATATATATATATATACTTCGTCTATGGGACAGTATGAGAGTCTAAAGTGTTTTGGAGAGCAAGTTTTAACAAGCATCTCTTTAGTATGTTTAATTTTTAAAGTATTAAAGAGTTGAAATAATAAGGTATAATTATGTTAGACTAAGCTACTATTTTCTATAAAAGTCTACCTGCAATGTCTGGTTTGGTGGTTTAATATATTTCAGTTTATATGCATTTAGCAGGATACAAACGTATATTTAAAAGAATGAATTATGAAGAGAGTTTTATCATTTTTCTATCCAGTTGTTAAAAGATGGTGTTTGGAAATATAAATAAATACTAATAACAATTATTGTTACGATGAAACTCAAACGAATTAGGCAGATCCATCTTAAGCTTGATTATAACTGTAACAATAGCTTCAGATCACAGAATTTATAAACTAACTCAAAGAAAGAGATTAAAGAGCTTATATTCCCAGCAGGATAAATGCATGACCTGATATAAAGAAAAGAAATATTAAATGAAGGCAGGAAGCAAACTGGGAAGTACAAGTTTTTGTGAATGACATCAGAACTATTTGTTTCCTTAGCACTCAAAGTTTCTTCAATGCATAAAATTCTCGGGATTTCTGTTCTTTGGATCTTTCTTGAAAGGGTAAAATTTTTTCTCTAATATATATATATATATATATATATATATATATATATATATATATATATATATATATATATATATATATATATATATATATATATATATAATATATATATATATATATATATATATATATATATTTTTTTTATTGTCTCCTCCGGTGGGCAAAGGCCAAAGGTCTACCAATATCCACCGGAGTTGGGAAGCAATCGGATTCGGGTCGCTAATGGCCGACGTGACCCGATACACGGCGTTTAAAAGTGTGCAAGTCAAAGGAAGTTGGGAAAAATATAAAGGGAGTGTGTTCCAGACTTTACCAGTAGAGTACATGTAAGATTGAGCATAGCGGTTAAGTCTGGGGTCGGAGAGTTGGACAGAGAAAGGATGAGACTGTGTAGAAAGACGTGTCGCACGAGCCCTTCTCAGTGGAGGAGGTATGCGACGTGAGAGTTCAGAAGAGCAATGTCCGTTGTAATAGCGATAGTATAGAGAGAGTGACGCAACAATTCGACGGGAAGAAAGAGATTGGAGAGAGTTAGTAAGAGCAGGAGAGTTGATAAGACGAAAAGACCTAGACTCCACCTTTTCAAGATGAGCTGTATGTGTGGACCACCCCAGATATGCGAGGCGTACTCCATACGGGGCGAACAACACCCCTATACAGAGCAAGCAACTGGGGTGGCGTAAAAAAACTACGAAGGCGCCACAGAACACCCAACCTCATATATATATATATATATATATATATATATATATATATATATATATATATATATATATATATATATATATATATATATATATATATATATATATATATATATATATATATATATATTATAGAGAAAATTGGAAAAGTATTTTAAGGTATTTCAGAACTTCTTTATATAAAGTCCCTGTTGATTGCTCTATAGCTTACTGTATCTGAAAAGAGTTCAGCTGCAAAATAACATTGTTTTAGGTTAACAATTATTTCGTCATGAATTTGTGAAAACTTATTAATTTTGAATTTTCAGTTAACAAAAAAGACGCTGATCAGTGTTGTGATATGGTGCAGTTATTTGTGTTATTTAACATAAACCAATAATCAGGCTTCTTGTCTTGCAGAGGAGGAGGACCTTAGTTTTATTTTTTTTAAACTCTACCTTATAATGTTCTTTCTTTGTTTCTTTCGTCATCTCATTTTTCCTCTATTAGCCCCAAGTACAATGAGGCTGCAAGCAAACCCTTTTAAAGACAAATTATTCCCTCTTTTAACATTGGAAAAATAAAAGAAAGCCTATTCTTGAGAATAAAATAACACTGATATTATAATCGCAGTTGCATACATTGCAGCGAACATGAAAAAAGCTGCAAACAGAAAATATGAACAAAAAACAGCCAATTGTACAACAAAATTATAAATATAGTCAAATCAATAAAGGAAATAAAAAATTTTATCGCAGAATTTTATAAAATCTCTGCCAATATGACAAATAGAAAGAAGTATTCATCTTATATTAAATGAAATGTAGGTCATATTGCTTGAACTTATTATTATTACTTTTTTATTATTTAATAAAATTTAAAAGTGAAAGTAACATTCAAAATATGAATACCTACATATAGGGTTGGCCGAGCTCCGGAATTTTCCGCACCGCACCGCACCACACCGCACCAGGTCGTCGTGCACCGCACCGCACCAGTTGGCGTTCATTGCGCACCACACCGCACCGCACCGGAAGCAAAATTCAGTGCACCGCACCGCACCGCACCAAAAGCTAAACTAAGCGCACCGCACCGCACCGAAATCAGCGCACCACGCACCGCACCGCACCGACATATACAATTAAAGCATATATATATATATATATATATATATATATATATATATATATATATATATATATATATATATATATATATATATATATATATATATATATATATTATATATATATATATATATTATATTTACCTCTGGTGGGCAAAGGCCAGAGGCCTACTAAAATTCCACCAGAGTTTGGGGGAAAGACGGAAGCCTGGTCAAATTAAAGGCCGACGTGACCTGATACACGACGTTCGAACGTGTGTAAGTCATAGGAAGTTGAAAAAATAGAAGAAGGGAGTGTGTTCAAGACTTTACCAGTAGAGTACATGTAGGACAGAGCATAGCGGTTAAGTCTGGGGTCAGAGAGTTGGACAGAGAAAGGACGAGAATGTGTAGAAAGTCGAGTCGCACGAGCCCTTCTCGGTGGAGGAGGTATGTGACGAGAGAATTCAGAAGAGCAGTATCATTGTAATAGCGATATTATAGAGAGTGACGCAACAATTCGAAAGAGATTGAAGAGAGTTAGTAAGAGCAGGAGAGTTGATGAGACGAAATGCCCTAGACTCTACCTTCTCTAGGAGAGCTGTATGTATGGAACCAAATACATAGATGTGCGAAGCATACTTCATACAAGGGCGAACAACACCCCTTTACACAGCAAGCAAATGGGGTGGAGTGAAGAAATACTGAAGGCGCCTCAGAACACCCAACCTCTTAGAAGCTTGTTTAGAAAGAGAGTAATGTGATCTTTCCAAGAAAGATCACGAGAAAAGGAAACACCGATTATATTAAGAACAGATGAAGATCAGAGTTGAGTGTTTTCGAAGAAGATATCATAGTTGTGTGGAAGATTGTGTCGAGTGGAGAGATAGAGGAATTGAGTTTTTGAGGCATTGAAACAACCATGTTTT
>SEYY01020979.1:7500-10000 GCA_009176605.1 Armadillidium nasatum
TTTTATATTATATTGATTTATATTATATTATATATTTTATCACATATTATATTACAATGCATAGTATTGTATTATATTGTATTTTATTACATTATATTATATATTATATTATATTATATATTATATCACATATTATATTATACTACATAGTATTGTATAATATTGTATTTTTTTACATTATATTATATATTATATTATATTATTTGACATTAAATTCAATTAAAACGACAATACATCAATTATTTAGCTAAAGCTTTTATATTTTATAACAGTTTTCCCTCAGCTCTTAAACTAAATTGATGTTCTCATTCGTATTTCCCCTCAGAGGATGTTTCAGAGACTTTCAAGATATTCTCAAACATATATATATATATATATATATATATATATATATATATATATATATATATATATATATATATATATATATATATATAATATATATATGGGTATGGTGTCTCAAGATAGGCAAGATGTTTGTGTGGTCACTATGTATAAAGGAAAGGGTGATAAATTTGAGTGTGGGAGTTACAGGGAGATAAATTTATTGAACGTAGTGGGGAAAAGTGTATTTAAGAATTTTAATGAATAGAATAGTTATCGATGGACTAATAGGAGAAGAACAAGAGGGTTTTACAGAGGTTAGATGGTGTATTGATCAGGTGTTTTCTCTAAGAATGATTGAAGGAAAAAAAATATGAATAAATGGAAGGATGTGTTCATTTGTTTTATAGATCTAGAGAAAGCTTACGATAGGATAGACAAGAGTATACTCTTGGAGGTTTTAATCGAATATGGAATTGATGAGAGGGTAAGGAAAGGTATTAGAGTATTATATAGGAATAGTAGAGCGTGTGTGAGGTTAAATAGAATGGAGAATGTGTTCTTTGATGTGAATAATGTTTTAAAGCAGTATTCTAATGTCTCCGGGGATTTTTAATTTATTTATTGACAAAGTGGTGAGAAAGATGGACAGAGTAAGAAGAAAGGTGAGAATGGGAGAGCAACAAGGTATGTGGGATGCGAATGTGTTATTGTATGGGGATGATGGTGTGCTTTTAGAGGAGACTCTAGAGAGTTTGAAGATACTAGTGGATAAGTTTGTAAAGGGATGTCATGACTTGGGCTTAAAAGTAAATGAGTGCGAGAGAAAGGTTCTATGGATGAAAAATGGTGAGAGATGAAATGCAAATTATGGTGGGAAGGGAGAGATTAGAGTGGGTTAGTGTATTTAAGTATATGGAGGTGATTTTTGGAGAAAAGGATGGTAGTGAGGAAGATGAAGTAAGTCATAGAATAAAGGAAGGTGATAAGGTGTTGGGAGGTTTGAGGGATATTTGAAATAGAGGAAAGATGACAAGAGATGTGAAAGTGAGAATGTTTGAGGGTTTTTGTATACCTGTGGTAGTGTATGGGAGGGAAGTATGGAAACTGAATGCGAGAAAAAGGAAAAAGAAGTGTTTCGAAATGAAAAGTCTAAGGGCGATTTGCAGTATTAGCAGAAGGGAAAGAGTTAGAATAAACGAAATGTGTGGTTGGAGGAGTGTGGTTGAGAGAGCTGAGCAGAGTATGCCAAGATGGTTTGGTCATGTTTGTAGAATGAGTGAAGAGAGGATGGTAAAAAATTTATTTGTATCAGAAATGGAGGTTGCGATAGATAGGGAGAGCCCGAGAGGAGGGTGAATGAATGATGTCAAGGAATTGCTAAGGGATAGAGGGATGATCTGGGAGAAGGGTGCGCGACTTACGGAGGATAGGAATGAGTAGAAAAGAATAGTCAGGGGCGAGCGTTGGAATATATGTGTATATATATATTGCCACTGGTGGGCAAAAATCAGAGGCCTAACAACTTAAAAAGGAGTTAGAGAAAGAGTCGGAAATCTGGTCAACATTTGTTGACAGGGCCTGACACAAAGCGTTTAAAAGTGTGCAAGTTAAAGGACGTTGGGAAAACATATATATATATATATATATATATATATATATATATATATTATATATATATATATATATATATATATATATATATATATATTATATATATATATACAGAGAGAGAGAGAGAATCAACTATGCATGACTCATATTGATTGCATGAGTCGCGTGTGAGCTTAGCAACTCATTTTAGAGAAACCCCTCAATGCTTCAAAAAATTTTGAAACTTGTACAAATGCTGCTATAATATATATATATATATATATATATATATATATATATATATATATATATATATATATATATATATATATATATATATATATATATATATATATATATATATATCATTATTATAAGCTTTTAAATATATTAAGTAATTATTTGCTGAAATATAATTGAAAGTTCTCGTTAATATTAACTTTATAATAACAAAGAAAAGAAAATATCCTTTAAAGCAGTAACAAACTTTATTAATAAAGGCAAGTCTTGAAAAAAGCTTTATATTATATATATTATATATATATATATATATATATATAATATATATATATATATATATATA
>SEYY01020980.1:0-5000 GCA_009176605.1 Armadillidium nasatum
GTCTCCATCAACGTCTTGGAGAAACAGGAAGTTTTAAAAAACTTACCAATGGAAACGGGCGCCCTCGCACAGTATCAACTCCAGATGTCGAAGAACAGGTTCTCCAAGAACTTGAGGACAGTCCTACAACAAGTACCAGAAAGATTGCTGCAACACTGCATGTAAGTCATTCGACAGTTTTCAGGGTATTGAAAAATCAACTTCTGTACCCTTATCACATCCAACGTGTGCAGGCACTTTTACCAACTGATTTTCCTGCTAGAGTAGCTTTGTGTCGATGGATGCAACAGAAAATTGCACACAACCCTCACCACTTAGCAGAAGTATTCTTCACCGATGAGGCAAATTTTTCCAGAGACGCCATATCGAACTTCCACAACAATCACATATGGGCGGATGAGAACCCACATGCAATAGTTGAAAGCCGCCATCAACACCAGTTTTCATTGAATGTTTGGGTCGGAATTGTTGGCGACCATTTGATAGGTCCATTCTTTTTACCAGCGAGGCTTGCTGGAGATGTGTATCGCCACTTTTTTTTAATATGACCTGCCTACACTCCTGGATGACGTCCCATTGCAATTAAGATAGAATAATGTATTTCATGCACGACGGCGCTCCGGCTCATTTTTGTTCAGTTGCCCGTAACTATTTGAACACTGTATATCCACGCCGTTGGATAGGTAGGGGAGGTACAGAACCTTGGCCTCCACGGTCTCCAGACCTAAATGCATTGGATTTCTTCTTGTGGGGGCACCTGAAACATTTGGTTTATGGAACAACATTTGAAAGTTCCGAAGAATTAAGGGCTCGCATAATCGAATGTTGTGACACAATTCAGCACACACACGGTATATTTGAACGTGTCCGCCAATCAATGCGTCGCAGAATAGAGGCTTGTATTGCCGCTGGGGGTGCTCATTTTCAACATTTGTTATAACCTTCGTGCACCATTGCTTTGTCCTATTTCTGTTGTATATTTTCCTCTGTGTAGTAATGTATGTATTCTTATATTAAATTAATTGAATGAAATTGTTAATTACGTCTGCAAATTTACTTTCCTGTTTATTGTAACTTCATTTCTCAATAGGTTCCATCACCTTGTATCTTGGAAACGAGGTGTTTTCGGTGAAATGTTTATCTTCACATATTATCTTATATTTCTGCAAGGAATATCATACTGGATTTTTTCGCAATATTAATGATACACCCTGTATATATATATATATATATATATATATATATATATATATATATATATATATATATATATATATATATATATATATATATATATATATATATATATATATATATATATATATATATATATATATATATATACAATGACATACTAACAGTGTTTAATAGCTATAATGAGTAGTGTTATCATAATACTAATAATAGAGATCACTGATTATAATTTATTATTAATTAGTTAGTATCCCAAGGGACTTCCCATCTAAACAATACCTCTAATGCGTTCTTTCTTATTTAAAGTTTTTTTTTTTTTTTTTTTTAAATTCTAAAATTTGTTTTCCAAAAATCCTTTAAATAATAACTCCTCTACTCCTTATTAGTATGTTAAAATCTACGTAAATCTATATGTACATATTTTGGTTTACTGTAATTTATATGCATAAATATTATTCAATTTAAGCATATATATATAATGTATTTAGTGTAAGAGTTGTAATAGTTATGGATGGAGTAGTTTTCTTTAACGTCATTTTATACAAAAAGTTTTTTTTTTTTTTTAAATTTTTGAGCCCTGAATAAATTACAATATAAAAAAATTTAAAATACTACCTAGAATTAATAAATACTTCTAATTAAAATCATCTAAATTCGCTAGATACAATAGCTACACAAGAAAAGAACCGCTTTACGTCTTAGCAATACGTTTTTGGGTATTATTCAGGAAGATCCCTTGGGCCGTATCCTAGAATCTATCTTTGGGTAAGGTTGACATCTCGGACTCTTGAAGGTATTGAATCTCCTGTAAATCGATGAATTTCTCTTGGTCCTTTATATGAGCATAGTTGGCAGAAAGACACATTAGGTAATGGATCTAAGGAAAACGTAATAAGACTTATTAACATTAGTATAAAAATTTTATACTTATAAATCTATCTGATAGAGTGACGTATAAATGTATAGTGAGAAAAATGTAATCTAGCATTATAGTTCGGAAGAACCAACAAATAAAACTATGACGTTTAACATAATAGTCCATTGTTGGAGTCTAAATAATTAAGTACACCTACTATGAAAAAAATATTACTATATCAAACAGGAAAAAAAATTTTTTTATTAAATATTTCTTTCAGGATGATCACCAAGGCTTTCATTGAGAGCATCTGTAAAACTCGAGACCTACAAGTGCACAAATTAAAACTAATCCTGCAGTAGTTTATGTAAATTTATGACATTTATCTCAAGGAATAATTGGGCAACTAAGTTACAAATTGAAAAAAAAAATTTTTAATTAATCAAACCTTACTGAAAGAAAAGATTTGAAGAGTATAAAAACAGATTTTTTAGTATATATATATATAATTATATATATATATATATATATATATATATATATATATATATATATATTATATATAATATATATATATATATATATATATATATATATATCAAAAGTATTTTTAGACTTTAAAAATAAAGTAAAAAATATTTATTAATACATATTCAAGAACATTAAACGAATATAAATTATTAAAAATTATTTATAAAATGATATGTCTTTGGAGCTGAACCATAGAATTGGAAAGTTTAATGGGACATTTGCCTTGCTGTACCCATTGCTCAAGGATAAGAACATCTCGAAGAAGGTTAAAACCATTTTATATGCAAACATAATGAGGCCTGTATTAATGTATGGACACGAAGTCTGGACGCTCAATACAAAAGCCAAAAGTAAAATACAGTTTTGTGAAATGAAGGTGCTGAGGTTGATAGAGGGAGTGAGAAATGAGGATGTGAGGGCGGGGCTTGGAGTGGAGAGTGTGCTGGACCTTGTGGAGAGAGGGCAGTTGAGGTGGTTTGGACATATGAGGAGGATGAACGAGGATAGATATGCAAGAAGGTATTACGAATGTAGGCCGGATGGAAGGAGAGGAGTGGGAAGACCAAGGATGAGATGGAGCGACAGCAATGGGACGGCGATGGAGAGAAGAGAAAAAACTATGGAAGACGCGATTTGTATGGTGATCGTGGGCGATAGAGGAATTTCGTTCGAGACGGCTGACAGGTGCTTGCACCTACAGGAGTATGGTGAGAAAGAATGTATATAAACGCGAGGTTTTCTACTTCTCATAGAAAATCACTTATTGTTTTGCTTCTATATCTACAATGTTACAAGCAGGTAATTTAAATCGTAATATCTCTTTACACTTATTTCAGCATAGGAGTGATGCCAAATAAATCTGAGTAGGGGAAGGGGTTGCAAAGCTGTTAAAATTGAGTTGAAATAATTTTTAAAAAATTTTCATTCCAAAATTCACTAAAGAAAAAAATTTTGAGAAATGCTTTTTTTATTTATTTAATTAAAATTCTTAAATTATTTGGAATTTTAACAATTCTTATCAATCATAGTTTTTAAATGTTTCTTTACAGTACAGTTAAAAAACCCAAAGTGCTACAAATATTTTACTGATAATAAAAATAAACTTTACCAGAGATATAATAACAAGGCATGCTGCGGTTGTGGCAAAGATGAACATAACTTCTGCGTTATTAACACAATCTTTGCAGAAGGTTTTCTTCTCCTCTGGACAAACTCTTCTATCTTCTTCGGTAGTCGAACTTGGGAACAAAAATGCTGAAAAATAAAAACAATGATAATACACTACAAAATGTACTCTTATATTTTTATGTCTTAAATTAAAAAAATGATTTTAAAATTGTTGTTTTGAAGTCAATACTAAAAACTTCATAGTAATCCTGTTTTTGTTAAGTCTTAACTACTAACTATTAAAGATTTGCAATCATTAAAACTAATTAGTTCATTTTAAAGATTATGAAACCTGAGAAACTTTTTAATACAAATATTCCAAAAAGGAAATCTCAAATTAACATATAGCTTTTAACATGTAATATATAAAATCACAATTTAATTCAAGAGACGATCTAACCTATTCCACGTATATTATTAAATTTTAACACAGAATATAAATGTAAACAATGACATATATATTTCTATAGTGTAATACCTATATATATATATATATATATATATATATATATATATATATATATATATATATATATATATATATATATATATATATATATATATATATATATATATATATATATATATATATATATATATATATATATATATATATACGTTATAGTTTGTAAATCCTTAAGGCAAAAATTGGTGAGAAATCATGATTTAATTATTTCTTAACTGACAATGGTAATATTTCATTAATTTCCTGTATATTGTACCAGAAATATTAAAAGTATATTTAGATTGGAGGAACAACAAAGATAGTCGTTGATAAAAAGCAAAAATTAAAAAGAGAAAAGGTCTTGGAGAACACCATCACTTTTAATAGGGAAGTAAAAAAAAAATTTTTTTTAAATTTGCACGTCATCAACAAACGAAATGAAATCAAACTAGAGATGATAGAGTGAAGCCAGAATAAAAGGTTAAAGTTTAAGATAGTCACCCACAGCACAAGTCATACTGTGTCAAAAGAGATTGATACGTAAAGTCTTCAAGTAATTTCTAAGGGCAAAACCCCAAAAGAACAGAAAGGATATCAACAGACACGTTGACATCATCCGTACTAAAGCCTTACTGGTACTTATAAAAAGAAAAAAACTAGTTAAGCAAGATAGATGTGAGAATTTCTGATTTTTCATAAACTTTGGAATTGTTCACGAAATAACACAGCAAAGAAAAATATAGGTTGAAAGTAAGAGGGGTTAGAACGGCTTTTCTTGCTTGCGCGCATGCTAGCATTGTGAGAAAA
>SEYY01020980.1:10000-22500 GCA_009176605.1 Armadillidium nasatum
AGGGTGTTGATAAGACGAAAGCCCTAGACTCCACCTTTCCAAGGAGAGCTGTATGAGTGAAACCACCCCAGATGTGTGAGGCGTACTCAGTACATGGGCGAACTCCATCTTTATAAAGAGCAAGCAACTGGGGCGGTGAAGAATATATATATATATATATATATATATATATATATATATATATATATATATATATATATATATATATATATATATATATATATATATATATATATATATATATATATATATATATATATATATACTCGAAAATTAGTTATTTTTACATTTTAATAGGTTTTATAGAAACCATAAACACAATCTAATAATTCAACTTACCGGAATTACCCTCCAACACCCTTCCCCTCCCCCTCCCTTCCTCATCCGACTCCCCAATTGATACCCCATGACCAGATTTCCCCTCTTTAGATTCATGGAACGATTCCTGGAAAAATGTTTTTAGCTTTCAATCAAATATTAAAACTAACGATGTGTTCACGAAAGCACGCAATATATATATATATATATATATATATATATATATATATATATATATATATATATATATATATATATATATATATATATATATATATATATATATATATATATATATATATATATATATATATATATATATATATATATATATATATATATATATATATATATATATATATATATATTATTATTATTATTCTGTAGCAATCTGTTCTTTGTAAACAGCTGTTTGGACAGCCACAGTTCTTCCTTTAAATCTATTAATAGTGGTGTTCCTCAGGGTTCTGTTCTATCCCCAACACTTTTTCTGATTTTCATTAACGACCTTTTTATTATTTCTTCTCCTATTCACTCCTATGCTGATGACTTCATTACTTCTTTCAGTTTGAAAGACGTTCCTCTGAAGAGCAGTTAATAAACTCGAGGAGAGAGTGAGTTTGCCTTGGAGCAACTAAACCTCTGATCTTTCACGTATTTCAAATTAGGACCGAGAAAACATGGTCGTTTTCAATGCCTCAAAAACTCAGTAACTATCTCTCCACTCGACAAAAATCTTCCACACAACTATGATATCTTCTTCGAAAACATTCAACTCAAACCTTAATCTGTCCTTAATAATCTCGGTGTATTTTTTCCCCCTGATCTTTCCTGGAAAGTCCCATTACTTCGCTTTCTAAACGCGCTTCTATGTGGTTGGGTGTTCTGAGGCGCCTTCGCAATTTCTTCACGCCATCCCAGTTGCTTGCTTTCTATAGATGTATTGTTTGCCCCTGTATGGAGTATTCTTCAAACATCTGGGGTGGTTCCACTCATACAGCTCTCCTGAAGAAGGTGGAATCTAGGGCTTTTCGTCTTTGAACTCTTCCGTTCCCACTAATTCTCTCCAGTCTCTTTCTGTCCGTCGAATTGTTGGGATACTTTATACTTTCGCTACTACAATGGACACTGCTCTTCGGAACTCTCCTGTGGCATATTTCCTCCATTAGGAAGGGCTCGTATGAGACGCCTTTCTACAGTTTCATCATTTCTTTGTCCAACTCTGTCTCCAGACGTAACTGCTATGCTCTACTGGTAAAGACTAGAACAAACTACCTCTATTTTCCTAACTTTCCTATTTTCAAACGCCGTGTATCGGGACATGTCATCATGATGTCGGCCTTTGATTTAACCAGATTTCCGTTTTCCTTAACTCTGGTGTGTTAATTTTAGCAGGCCTCTGGCCTTTTCCCACCAGAAGAATATATATATATATATATATATATATATATATATATATATATATATATATATATATATATATATATATATATATATATATATATATATATATATATATATATATATATATATATATATATATATATATTTAGGGATATTAACGTGTCTTTTATTTAGCATTTTATCTAAAATCTTATAACTATATTGGAAAAAATGGCGTATATAAACAGTTGAGAATCACTTCTAATTCTAGTCTGGTAAAGATTTTGAAATTACAAATAGTTAAATAAAAATATATTATGTAATGGTACACTGTAAGATCTATGACGTAGAAATGATTTTAAGCAATTTCAGACTGTGATTGGTCAAATGATGTGAATCTCGTAGGGAGATTTGGATGACGTCACTACCATCATAGTAGCGTTTCTTTGAATTTCGTGAGTAGTGACCTACGTCATGATTTTCAACAGGCAAATCTGCTACTCTACTTCATTAATTGATATATTTTTATTGTGCCGAATTAACTTCAGAAAAAAAAGACGATATTTCGAAGGGTTAAAATGCGTTTCAAAGATTAAAAATGAGGACCTAAATTTTTCACGCATTCAACCAATCGCTATCCCCAATGTCAACCTATTCATATATAGTAGTTTAATATTGGAACCTTATTAAAGTTAAGTTATAGTTTAAAAATGTTAAATTTCGCTGCCTTTTCATCGTATACCAAACTCTCACTTAACAAACGTACTCATAGGACACTACAGGAAGAACCAATTACATAAAGCCGGGAAAGTTTACTTAATTTGGGATATTTTTCTATTATTCGAGATCATTAGCATCATTCTATGCTTTCTTTTCATTATAAAATAACGAAGTCATTTTATATATTTTATGTGTGTTCTTTTTTGTCACTTGTTCGTCATCACTGTTTGATGACGAGAAGATTCAACTGCATCAGTTATAGATTTTTATTTCCTGATCTTTTAATATTGGTTTTCAAAAGTTTATTTTTCGGTGAATTCTATTTAAATGTGATTTCTTCAGTCAGTTTTAAAAGCTATTTGTAAAGCATTACCTAACAGGTGAAAAAGTGAAAAGTTGTTGCTACCTTGAAAAAAAAAAATGAAAAAAATTTTAAATGTCAGATATATGTCCAATTCAATTTTTATTTTTTTATTTTTTTAAAGGTAATATTTTGAAACGTATCTTCATTAGAACAGGATTCATAACATAACAACTTTGCGATAAACTTTGATCAATATTTTCCTGTTTATTTATTTTTAGATTTTATTTTTGTGCAGGTGTTCGATTTAATCAAGTTATGAAAAATAACACATGCAACATAAGCATTCGTATGACTCAGCGTTTCACTTATTTCCTTACACAATTTAAAGTTTCAAAGCATTTATTATAATGATCCAATTATTGCCTGTCAGCATTTTTTTTCCGGATTTGCAATCAACATCACACACTACTACTCCACATCTTACGTACATTACATCATTTGTAGTGAACTTTTCCATCTTTGCAGGTGTATTATCATTCAACCTTAGTTACTGAAGGATTCCTTGTAGTTTAAATCATAAGGAATAACTACAGGGTGGTGAAAATGAGTAGCTAAAGGGTGGTGAAATTGTGTAGCTACAGGATGGTAAAAATGAGCAGCAATAATTCAACATTTAGATAATTCAAATATGTCACCGAATTCCGAGTAAGATTTCTTAATTAACAGCAATCAGGGACATCCCTTTATTATATATATATATATATATATATTATATATATATATATATATATATATATATATATATATATATATATATATATATATATATATATATATATATATATATATATATATATATATATATACACTTTTACTTCTGCTAATGAGGATTCGAACCCTGGCCTCTTAGATGGTAAGACTTTGCGCTAACCACTACACCACTGATGGTTATCGCAAAATTTTACCATCTAAGTGGCCAGGGTTCGAATCCTCATTAGCAGAAGTAAAAGTATACAAATTATATTCCACGATTTCATTGTGGTAATTACAATATATATATATATATATATATATATATATATATATATATATATATATATATATATATTATATATATATATATATATATATATATATATATATATATATATATATATATATATATATATTGTTTATAATAAAGGCGTAGGCAAAGTAGGCGTGTACTTATTTGGTGCATCATATACTCTAGATAAAATTAATAATCGATGGGACTTATATCGTAATTCGGTCACAATATATATATATATATATATATATATATATATATATATATATATATATATATATATATATATATATATATATATATATATATATATATATATATATATATATATATATATATATATATATATATAGCCATAGACGGATCCGGATGTTACAGTGGCTCTGGTTCGAATTCCAGGTAAATAATTCCTGTGAAATTCCGTTCAAAAATCCGTCAAAATGACGCAGGAAAGAGCATGAGAAAAATGGGGTGCTGTGGCTAAGCCACCATATATATATATATATATATATATATATATATATATATATATATATATATATATATATATATATATATATATATATATATATATATATATATATATATATATATATATATATATATATATATATATATATATATATATATATATATATATATATATATATATATATATATATATATATATGTCATGCACAAACAACTCAAAATGCTTTCTATTTTTTATGGTTAGAAATCACTGCAAAAAATTCATGCTATTTTGGAAAGAAAAAAAAATTTAAAAAATAAAAATAAACAAATAAATAAATAGTTTCTCTTCTAAAATTACCTGTATTCGCGATCCCTTCAACCGAAAAGAAAAAAAAAATTTTTTTAAAAAAGGAAAAATTTAAAACAAAATAAAAATTTAATAAATAAAAATTAGTAAACCAAAAAAAATTATAACAAAAAAGCTATTTATAATAAAACATTAAAACATAAATTATTTAAATAAATAAGCAAAAATCTATAAGAAAAATGGTGTGCACAAATACGCGTGCGCGCGCACACATACGCACAAACTTCATTTTTTGATGACAAATTACAGCCATTAAATTATACGGTTCTTAATTAAAAACAACACTTTCTAATAATAATAATCTCAACCTTTCCCCACATAGAGTTAGTCCCCCACCTCCCTCTTGACGTCAACTTTCCTATTCTATATTGTTACTGATCTAGATGGAATTTCAAGGTGGGGGGGGGGAGGAGGTCACCCCTAATCTAATGAATTGAAACTTTTTAATTAAGAAACTAATCGACTTCATATCTCCCTACCAAACTTTCCGTTTCATTGCTTTACCCGTAACCAAACACCAGAATTACATTTAAATGTGGACTATACCAATAAATTATATTGGATGGAAACTTCGCACCACTCTGGTTGTCAAAGAAGCCGGGAATTTTGTTCAGGTTGAGAAAATACTCTTTTAGTTTATCGAACTGTATAAGGGCTGATTTATCTGTCCTTGAAGGGGTATTATACCCATTTAGAAAAGGGAGAAGTAGGGTGTCTTTAGTTCAACGTATCCTTTGGATAAGAGAAATTACAAGACTTTTAAACTTTACCTTTCTAACTTTTTTTTTTTTAACTCTAAACCGTTAAGATGCCATGTTGACATTCTATCTCCTCTTATCTAGGGAAGTACAATGACGCCAATTAGTTCTCAAGGGAGCTAATTACTCGCATTCCACCATCTTTATGACACCCTCTCAATAAAATATAATTTGCATAAATTTCTATAAATATATTTCCATATTCAGGCTTGATAATCCGCTACTACCTCCTTCCATCAAGATCTATTCTTTAAAATTCTTTGCCATTATGTTTTTCCTTCTATATTTACTCAAATGAGAATTTTGAGGTAGGTTTTATAATAGGCGTGTTTTCTTTTTTTTATTTTATACCACCTCCATGAACAGGACTTTTCCGCGAGCTGTGGTTAAACAAAACAAAGAAAAAAAACATCAGTCACGAATTATTTAAAAGAAGAGAGAGAGAGAGAAGAAAGAAAGATAAGAGGAGAGAGAGAGAGAGTTATACCCTTTCGATTTTCACGAAAATATAATCACCACTCACGGGTCGGGAGATGAGGGGGCTGATGCCCCGGTAGAAAAATTTTATTGTCATGCATCTACTTTAGTGTTAATATTATAATATATGTCAGAAAAATATAAACTTTTTTGGCCTTTTAAAAAAAAAATCAAAGCGGTATGAAATATATATATATATATATATATATATATATATATATATATATATATATATATATATATATATATATATATATATATATATATATATATATATATATATATATATATATATATATATATATATATATTATATATATATATATGACAAAGCCTACTTAAAATTGTTACAAAACACGATATCGATTTTGCAAAACACTTTTTGTCAAAAACATAAAACAACGTCTTGTCTAGTATTAAATTTTGCAACACTTTTGCAGAACAAAATTAGGAAAAACCTAAAATAAATATTGGGAAGACTAGGGGGAGGGGGGTACTTCATAGGTACAAATACTGTAAGGAACAAAGAACAAAGTCCTCAAATCTCTCTCTCATATATATATATATATATATATATATATATATATATATATATATATATATATATATATATATATATATAATATATATATATATATATATATATATATATATATATATATATATATATATATGCCAGACTGCACTTTGAACCACTTAAATATTTCAAAAACTACTGAACGTACGTAAAAATATTATATTTTTGGAATCCTTGTCGAATTTTAGGTAAGAAAAATTGGGAAATAAAAAATAAATTCTTATAATAATTTTATTACGTAAGTAAATTTTACTTTTTTATAACGCTTGAAAGAATCGTACGTCTGGCAATGTCTCTTTTTTTTAAATAAATTTTTCGAAATTGGAATAACTTAAATTTCGCTAATGACTAAGAAAATTTTAAAAGATGTGATATATATATATATATATATATATATATATATATATATATATATATATATATATATATATATATATATATATATATATATATATATATATATATATATAAGGGTGTAATACATCGGTTAGGCTTGTATACAACGGCAATCTTCGGTCGTTCAGGTTAAATAAGTCGAATTAGGTTTGTTAGATCATCACTTATCGTACACAAACATTTTTTTTTTTTAAATTTATTTTCAAATATTTTACACTTTTCTTACCTAAAATTCGACAAGGATTCCAAAAATATCCTTTTTAACGTACGTTCAGTAGTTTTTTAAATATTTTTAAGTGGTTCAAAGTGCAGTCTGACCATATATATATATATATATATATATATATATATATATATATATATATATATATATATATATATATATATATATTATATATATATATATATATATATATATCACGAGCACGACGGATCTCTTATTCGCTATGGGAATTTAACAAAAGAGTAAACACAGCATTTATAGATTTAAGGAAAGCCTTCGACTAGGTGCCAAGGGAGAGACTATTGAGGATGCTGAAGAGGGAGTACCACAATATAAATATATATACTAACGTATATACAGTAAGTCAGACAGATAAGGAGATTGGTAGACAAAACGGGGATAAGCCCTTTTACATTTTGGGTTTAAATTCAACTTCAACGACTATTTTCTAATGAAGTTCGTCCACCGTTCGTCCTAGAAAGTTGCCTACTTTAAACATATAAGATACCACGTTGTTAATTAAACAATTCTTTGAACAAATATTATCGTTTTTTCTGTAAAACGTTTATCAAGAAAATAAATAAAGACAAATATAAAAATATGTGTATCAAAATAAGCTTTTGTTATTTACGAAGACATTTTAAATTTATTTTACTTTTTTTTGGCAGCAATAATACGGATTCCTGATTGTTCTAAATTTATAACATTGATCTAAATTACTAAGTAATAATTTTACTATGGTAGTACGCAGTGAGTAAAAAACTAAGAAGGGCGGTAGAAAGTTTGTATAAGAATAGCAAGTGCAATGTAAAAATAGAATAATGAGAAGAAGGAATGGTTTGAGGTGAAAATGGACGCAGCCATATTGAGGTGGTGGGGGCACTTGGAGCGGAGAGTGACCAAAGAAGAGATGGAAGAACTCTGTGGAAGAATCTTTGAGAAGGCACAGAATGCCGTCCATGCAAGAACTGATGGAGGAGAGAGTGTTAGAAGACAGGAGAGAATGGAGAAGAGTGTCGGCCCAGCTGACAGAGTTTTACACCCTTCCTGGGAATGGTTATAATAATAATAACTAATAATAATAATATATATATATATATATATATATATATATATATATATATATATATATATATATATATATATATATATATATATATATATATATATATATATATATATATATATATATATATATATATATATATATAATATATATTTACATTTGTTTATGTTGATATTGTTTAATTTACTTAACATTCACATATCTAACAAAATTAAAAAAATTTAGAGAATTTGGCCGAGTTTTCAAATTATCTCTCTGCAACCGGAAGTAAATGGTAGAGCGCAGCCATTTTAACTTATATCATCAAGTAGTTTTAATTTTAATAATTTTATATATAATATATATATTATATATATATATATATATATATATTATATTATATATATA
The DNA here is from genome assembly GCA_009176605.1 of Armadillidium nasatum. Taxonomy (NCBI): domain Eukaryota; kingdom Metazoa; phylum Arthropoda; class Malacostraca; order Isopoda; family Armadillidiidae; genus Armadillidium; species Armadillidium nasatum. The sequence continues at coordinate 18,478 of SEYY01020980.1, forward strand.
TATATATATATATATATATATATATTATATATATATATATATATATATATATATATATATATATACCAATGTCCCTCCTTTACTCTCTAAAAAAGTACAAACTAATGTACAAACTCATACATTTTCCCTTGACTTCCAACATGGATGCAAAATTAATCACACTCAATCACCACTACACTGTCCACATTCACTCAAAACATCATAAATAACTTAAATTATTTAATACACCTTCCCATAGAACTACACTTATTGCCTAAATGAAGCTTAACCAAAGTCTCCCCCTTCCCCCCCCTCAAAATAAAAAAGGGTTTCTAGTCTCTTATTTGATCAAACTGCTTAAATTTTAAGTTATCAAATAAAAATTATATTTTAAAAACAGTAAAGCAAAGAAAATGTCCCTCCCTAAATCGTTCTTATTCATCCTATTTCACAACAAATCAACCCCATTCCCCAGACCAGAGATTCGATATTTATACAGTAACTGACGCCAACAAAATATTAATCACTAATCAACAAAACAATCACTAATCTCAAACAACAGACTCATTAAAAAAAAATTTTACAAATAACAATCAGAACATATATCAACATAAAAGAATGACAGTCTCCCTACAAAAAGTTCTCAATCACTTAAATCCCAACTGATAAATACAATTCCCCCCCCCCTCCCTCCTACAATATCTCCAAGATAATTCAAGACACTACCTGAGATCCCCTCCCTAAACACTAGTCTTTATAAGCACTACATATAAATTTCTAAACTATACTACCTCCTATGAACAGCTCTAAAGACAATTACACCCACACATTCATCACAAAAAAAAAAAAACCCAATAGTCGTCAACCCAATCACCTTCTCAATGCACAATCACCTGACATTTCAAACTCTCAACCTCCCCAACAAAATACAAATCTAAGAAAGAATCAAAGAACTTTCCTAAAGATTGAGGTCATCACTCATACTTTCCACAAAATAAACATTTAAAATATAAAGCACAACATCACCAAAGAACGTCTGCTGAGATGTTCCACACTAACCTGATATATATATATATATATATATATATATATATATATATATATATATATATATATATATATATATATATATATATATATATATATATATATTATATATATATCCTTTATCATCAACCTTCGTGGCCTAGTTTAAATAAATATTTAAAATTTTATTCAATATTTAATTTTTCCTTTGAGTTTATTATTAATTTTATTTTCTTTTTTAATTAATTAATTACTACTTGAATGTTTCTGAAGAGATTTAGTTTAATAGTCTTAGAAGTCAATGTGGAAACCATATGTAAAATTCTCTTATAAATTATAAAAGTATTCCAAAGGAACCTGCAAAAATTGTCCTAACGAATCGTTGGGACAAGTGGTTAAAAAAAATGTCACAACAAATTGTTTTTAGTTATATTCTTATTAGAAAACAAATCGGTGAAGTGACTTTCTTATGCTTAACATGTCTTTTTCTCTATTGAAAATTTTACTGTGACATTTTTGTCTTTGTCCCAACGACTCGTTAGGACAATTTTTGCACTGTATCTACTGTTAGGTTTATTTCCTTTGATAAATCTTATCTGTTAATGTTCTAAAAACTTGTTCAAATAAATGTTAAAGTCATATATATATATATATATATATATATATATATATATATATATATATATATATATATATATATATATATATATATATATATATATATATATATATATATATATATATATATATATATATATATATATATGGTCTTAAAATCATCTTAGTTTCGTTTTCCTACTTCCTTACGAAACTTTCATATATCATTAGCTTGACTTGTGAGTTCTATTATATTCTGTGAGAAAATTTACACGCCAGCTTATCAATTACACAAATATAAGCTCCACCCACACAAACAAACACGCAAACTCACGCAAATGTTTCACTAAATTGAAGATTTGGCAAGATTTTGACACATTCTTACGAAAAATCTTCAAAGCGAGGAGAAATCTTTCGCTTCAAAATCCGTCAATAAAAAAAAAAAAAAAAATCAATCGAGACAAATAAAATCACAAATAAAACTTCAGACAGACAGAACAAACCAACATAAAAAAAATTATGATAAAAAAAAATAACGTATTGTGTTATGATTGTTTTTTTTTAAATCGATGACAAAGCAAAAAAATTTTTTTTTTTTTTTTTTTTTTTTTTTTTTTTTTTTTTTTTTTTTTTACCCGTTAAGAAATTCTCTATTCATAGGATCATGGAAATTTTTTTTTCCCTATAGAAATTTTTTTTTACCTAACGTAAAAATCGCAATTTCCATTCCCACACTGAAACCAAGCATTACGTATTGAATTTTTTTTTTTTTTTTTTTTTTTTTTTTAATCTTATGTAAATCGGTGAAAGTCTGAGAAAAGAACGTTTGTCTGTTTGTTTATTTGTTAGCTAATCGCTTTACGTCACTCAAAATAAAAACAATTAACCCTAAGAAAAATTTAACGCTCCTCAGGCGATCTACTTTTTAAAGAGTTCGACGACATTATCACCATGAATAATTACACAAACATTAAGAACAATATTACAATATGCACAATCACTAAAAAAAAAAAAATTACTTAAACGAAACTATCATAAAATCTAACTCATTTTTAACATAATTATTTAACCTTATTTCAATCGTAATTTTACCCTTTTACTTACCATGTGATCTTGATGCGAAAAACTTCGTCAAACATTAATAGTGTTAAGGTCGTTCCCCTGTACATCGTTGCACAAAATACCCCAACGCCGATGATACACATGAAAGTGGCTATCACTGTGCCATAAGGAATGCGGGTCATACAGTCTTGGCAGCTTCCTCCTATGGGGAAAAGGTGAAGGTTATATATATATATATATATATATATATATATATATATATATATATATATATATATATATATATATATATATATATATATATATATATATATATATATATATATATATATATATATATATATATATCCTTTGGTGGGCAAAAGCCAAAGATCTACTAATTTCCATCAGAGTTGGGGCAATACTGGAACCTGGCCGTTAAAGGTCGACGTATTCCGATACACGGCGTTTAAAAGTGTGTACGTCAAAGGAAATTGGGAAAATAGATGAAGGGAGTGTGTTCTAGACTTTACCAGTAGAGTACATGTAAAATTGAACATAGCGGTTCGGTCAAGTCTGGGGTCAGAGAATTGGACAGAGAAAGGATGAGACTAGAATGGCGTGTAGCATGAGCCCTTCTCTGTGGAGAAGGTATGTGACGAGAGAGTTCAGAGTAGTGTCCATTGTATATATAGAGTATAGAGTGACGCAACAATTCGACAGGCAGAACGCGACAGGAGAGAATTAGTGAGGGCGGGAGAGCCGATAAGACGAAAAGCTATAGACTCCACCTTCTCAAGGAGAGTTGTTTGAGCGGAACCACTCCAGATGTGCGAAGCGTACTCTATACAGGGGCGAACAACATTACAAAGAACATGAAACTGGGTGGCGTGAATAAATTCTGAAGGAGCCTCAGAACACCCAACCTCTATTTTTTTCACATCCGCGAAAGTAAGACAAGCAGTGATAGCAGTTAAAATGGAGGGTTGAAGAATTTGAAAATTTGTGTAATTAATACGACTGCCATTGGCATTGTTTTACGTAAAATACTGTACATAAAAATGGATCATCTTGATTGGAGTTTCTCAAATTTCAGAACCAACCTAATAAATTTATAAACATAAATCTTAGAATTATCAGAGTCAAGATCATTTTAAAGGAAACTTAAAGCGTTGCCATGGCATAACGGTAGTGTAATAGAATCACGTGATTGAAGTTACTGATTTGAACTCAAGTGGTGATTCCAATAAAGTATATACATACTTCCACGAAAATTCTTCTCAAACAGGACAATGTCGGTGGGGTGCAAACTTTTTTTTTTCTTTTTTTTAAAGAGAGAAAAGTTTCAAAATTACAAGTAAAAGTTGTGCAAACAAACTT
>SEYY01020980.1:42500-55000 GCA_009176605.1 Armadillidium nasatum
ATATATATATATATATATATATATATATATATATATATATATATATATATATATATATATATATGGGGCATATATTTCGTTCGCTACTCAAGTGGTTTTACCCCCCCCTACAAGCGTTTTAGATTCTCGTTAGGGTTCCCCCACACATAGGTGGGAGACTGACTACCTCACCCCCAAGAGAAGGGGGCAGCTCCCGAAAAAGGAATTTCCTACAGGAAATGGGTTCTGTCTTTTAGGAAAATAAAAAAATAAAGAATATGTTTAAAATAAAAATAAAAATAAAAATAAAAACAAAATTTAAATTTAAGAACGGTTCTTCTTCTCTTTCTCTTCTTATTACTATCAGTAATAATTTAATTAGCATTATCATTTCCTTTCCTTCATTATTATTATTTTTATTAAATTATTATTATTATTATTATTATTTAACATACAGATATCTGAAATGATTATAGCAACGGTTTTTCTTCTTACTCTCCCTCTTCTTTCTATTGTATTTATTATTATTATTGTTGCTACTAGCCATTCTTCCCCATTATTATTATTATAATTATCATTATTATTATTATTGAATAAAAACATCAAACTTTGATTTGGGTAATGGTTTAGTTTTACTCTTCTTCTAATGGGTGTCGTGCAGGTCTATGGCCTTTTCCGTTCAAAGTTCAAGGTGTCATATATACCGGGTGTTTAAAAAAGAAAGAAACCCGAAAGATTACCGAGAACTTACGATTAAGTAAACAGGGGGTAACCGTAGGAAAAACAAAGTTATGCGCCTGTCGCACTAGAAAGTCTATTCCATTGTGTTGTGTTAGTAATGTCGTTTTCCAAAGACGAATTTGTATTTATTGTTGAGATGTATTGTGTGTAAAAATCATACAAATTTGTGTTAGGGGAGTGTGAACTGAAATTTCCTCAGCCTCCATTTCCAAAAGTGTTGCATAATATCAAGTTTTGACTACAAAAAATTCACAACACAGAATCTGCGCAGAAATAGCCCAAGTAGACCATCTGTTAGTTGTGAGGTTTATGATGTGTCTCAGTGTTTAACACGATATAGTAGTAGAGTGATTTGCAATTGCAAATCGAAATCCCGTTAAGCTCAGGTTGCCAGATTTTGTTACCTCGAAAAAATCTGGCACCCCCGAAAGCGCAAACTATACTAATCACGACCTTCTATAAAATCCTTTAGAAAGTTATCATCACAGGTCAGACTGTCATCAGTACTGTTTCAAGGGATGCAAATAGGTTAAAAATTGTGTCCCTAACTCATTAGAAATTTCCATTATCTCTGAAAGAACAATACAATGAAAATACTATGATACTGTTGTTGTCATTGCAGATTTAGCTACCTCGAAAAAATCTGGCACCCCCCGAAAGCGCAAACTATACTACTCACGACCTTCCATAAAATCCATTAGAAAGTTATCACAGGTTAGACTGTCACCAGTATATATGGATATATATATGGTTTTGAACAACGTATAAGGAATTCATTTAATATATTTGTTACAGCAGTACAAATATGCCTCATTTCTCTGTTTCTTCTATATGCATCTTTGGCTAAATTTACATATATGTTAATAAGAGTCCTTTTGGAAACGCCCTTCATATATATATATATATATATATATATATATATATATATATATATATATATATATATATATATATATATATATATATATATATATATATATATATATATATATATATATACAGCGCCAGGCTAAATGTTCCAAACATATTGTAAGTTTGTTTAAATTTCTTTAAAAACCGAGGCCCAAAATGTAAATAATCGTAAAAATATTGCTACATATACTCCTTGTTTATATATATATATATATATATATATATATATATATATATATATATATATATATATATATATATATATATATATATATATATATATATATATATATATATATATATATATATATATATATATATATATATATATATATATATATATATATATATATATATATATATATATATATATATATATATATATATATATATATATATTATATATATATTATATATATTAAATTATATATAAAATATAATAAAAAAAAAAAAAAAAAAAAAAAAGAAAAATAAATTTAAAAAATGTCTTTCAATTATATAATACAAAATTTAATATTAATTACATTAATTTCGCCCATATTTATTTTTTGGATTGAATGGCTTTTATATTTTAAATAAGCAGAAAGGGTTATAAAAAGTATTTATATATATATATATATATATAATATATATATAATATATATATTATATATATATATATATATATAATATATATATATATATATATATATTATATATATTATATATATAAAAAAATATTAATTAAACATACTAAATTAGGCACAGACTAATACATCATTTTGTGTAATGTGAAGCAACTTAATTAAAAAAAATAACGAAGTAATTATACAGTTTTGTTTCGTACTTCTAATAGCCTTGAAAATGATTGCCAGTGGAAGTCACCCGAAACGTCGGTTAATAAAACAAAAATTTTTTTTTTTTTTTTTTTTTTTATTTTATATATATATATATATATATATATATATATATATATATATATATATATATATATATATATATATATATATATATATATATATATATATATATATATATATTATATATATATATATATATATATATATATAGTTAAAGGGAGATGGTAGAAAGTGAGGGAGAGGGTGAGGGTGGTGGAGGTAGTTCTGGTGAATAAGTTAGACGACGAGAAGAGGGGAGATTACATAATAGGGATAAGGGAAAATTTGGAGGAGGTAAAGGTGAGTGAGTGATGGAACGAAGAATTATGGTGAAATGATTCAAAAGGAAAGAAGGCCTTTAGCAAGTATTTCTGTACGAAGGAAGGTAGGGATTGGGATGAGTGTAGGGAGAAGTGTAAGGAAGTGAGGAAGGAAGTCAAGAGAGCAAAACGGAGAGAGGATTAATAATGAGGCTGAAAGCTAGCAGAGAATATTGAGGAGAGAAATATGATATTTTGGAAGGAGGTAAACAAGGTGAGAAGAGGGAGGGATGAGCGAGAGTGATGATTTTGAATTGGTGCAAGGTGAGAGAGGAGGAGGCAAGGGAGGGGCGGAGAAGATATTGTTGAATGGTGGGGTGGGATAGGGGAAGTAGTGAAGAATGATGGGAAGGAGGTGAAAGCAGCTATGAGATATGCGAAGGAAAAGTCTTCAGTAATAGAGGTGAATGCAGGGAGATGATAAGGGAGAGAACTGAAGAGGTGGTTGACTGGTTGGTTAGAATGTTTAATGTTGGGGAGAGGGTAAAGTGCCTCAGAAGTGGCAGTATGCGTGTATAATACTTATGAATAAGGGGAAAAGGGGATAAGATATGTAAAAATTATAGGAAGATAAGTCTGTTTTAAGTGTGGTAGGAATATTTATGGGAGAGTATTAATATCAAGAGTGAAAGAATTGACAAGAGGAGTGGGTGAGGAGCAAGGGGTTTTAGAGAGTGTAGAGGGTGTGTGGGTCAGATGTTCACACTAAGGATGATTAATGATAAATTGCTTGAAAAAGATAAAATGGGATATGATAGATTAATGATTATGATAGAGTATGAAGGAAGATATTGTTTGAGATACTAAGGAAGTTAGAGGGGGAGATGAGAGGAAGATTATTAAAGAAATTAAAGCCTTTTATGAAAACTGTACAGTGAGGGTGAGGAGGAGGAGGAGGAGGCTGACGAAATGGTTTAACGTAGGAGCTGGGTTGGGACAGGCGTGTATTATGTCTCCAAGGTTGCTTAATCTCTCGAAAAATAGTGTAGGGCAATGGAGAAGAAATGGAGGGGTGTTAGGCTGAGAAGCAGGAATGGTAAATGAGGTAAATGTCTTGCTGCTTGCGGATGCTGTTGCGTTTTTTGCAGAGTCTGGGGAAAAGCTGAGAATGTTGGTGAGGGTATGTGCATATGCGTAACTAGGAGGAGCAGGGAGGCCTGACTTCCCTCAGACGGGACTTTCCCCCCCCCCTCCACACACAGAATTTTCAGTCAACACAATTCAAAATTCAAATATATATATATATATATATATATATATATATATATATATATATATATATATATATATATATATATAATATATATATATATATATATATATATATATATATATATATATATATATATATATATAATATATATATATATATATATATATATATATATATATATATATATATATATATATATATATATATAATTATATATATTATTTATATTTATTCAAAAAAAAGAAAAATGCTTATACAAGACCACGCCCCTTTTTTTCGTGAAGCTCAGAAAGTATGAAAATAATTATCCTTAATAAAATTTCTAGCCGTTGTAAATTATATTTTCTCATTATATATATATATATATATATATATATATATATAATATATATATATATATATATATATATATATATATATATATATATATATATATATATATATATATATATATAATATATATATATATATATATATATATATATATATATATATATATATATATATATTATATATATATATGGCATCCGCATCCGATCCGCATGCGCGGATGCGGAACATCCGCACAAAAAATTCAACATTCCGCATCCGCATCCGCATTTTTTGAAAATATTCATACATCCGCATCCGCATCCGCATCCGCACTTTCGGAAAATTCAACATCCGCATCCGCATTTTTCCAAAATTCGACATCCGCATCCGCATCCGCATCAAAAATTCCATCCGCAAATTAGAATAATATGACATCCGATCCATCACTAATATATATATATATATATATATATATATATATATATATATATATATATATATATATATATATATATATATATATATATATATATATATATATATATATATATATATATATATATATATATATATATATATATATAGCGAATTGTAGATCAAGAGTGAGGGTGAAGAGAGAACTATCGGATTGGTTTAGCATAGGAGTGGGATTGAGACAGGGGTGTGTAATATCTCCATGTTATTTAATCTATTGATGAATGGTTTACTTAGAAAAATGGAGAGAGAAGGAAAGAGTATTACGTTGAGAAATATGGAGGGTGAATGTGAAGTGAATGTTTTACTTTTTGCAGATGATGCGGCATGTGTTGGTGGCAGAATCTGGAGAAAAGATGAGAATACTTGTGAAGAGTTTGAAGGGAAATGTGCAAACACGAGATTGAAATTCAATCCAGCGAAGAATAAAGTTATGAGGATTGGAGGTGGGGATGAGGAAATGTGGAGGGAGGAATTGGTTTGTAGAAGTGTGAGAATGGAAACTTGAGGAGGTGAATGAATTCAAATATCTAGTAATGTTGGGTGGAAGGTAAGGGTGGGACGGAAAAAGGGAATAAAGAACAGAGTGGTAGAAGGAATGAAAGTATTGGGGGGCCTAAGAAAGTATGGAAGAAAGGAAAAATTTCGAAAGAAATAAAGATAAGAATGTTTGAATGTATGTGTTCACCTTCTGTATTGTATGTGTGTGAAACATAGACGATAAGTGCTCGGTTCGAGAAAAAGTTTCAATATCTTTGAGATGAAAGATTTGAGAGCGATATATAAATTGAGAAGGATTGATAGGATTAGAAATGAAAGAATAAGGGAGATGTGTAAATGGAAGAAGGGTGTAATTGAAAGAGAGGAGGAGGATGTGCTAAAATGGTTTGGACATATGTGAAGAATGAAAGAGAACAGAATGGTTGGCAAGGTACGTAGATCCGATGTAGATAGGGGAAGGGTAGGGGGAGGGGAAGGCCGAAGTGGAGATGGATGGATGGAGTGAGAGTGATTTTGATGGAAGGAATTTGAGTTTAGACGAGGGTAGAAGATTTGTGGAGACAGAGATGGAGGTAGGTGGTGAAAGCGTTGAAAGGTAAGAATAGTTATGTTTGTAAGGGAATTGTGGCGGGCACCACCTCACGAAAGTGGGAAAGGTGATAGTGAAATATATATATTTATATATATATATATATATATATATAATATATATATATATATATATATATATATATATATATATATATATATATATATATATATATATATATATATATATATATATATATATATATATATATATATATATCATCCGCATCCGCATCCGCATCCTTCATCAAATTTATATATCCGCATATTAAAATTAACATCCGGCATCCGCACTTTCGAAAATTCAACATCCGCATCCGCATCCGCATTTCAAAATTCATATAAAATCCGCATCCGCAAATTGGAAAAATATGACATCCGATCCATCATATATATATATATATATATATATATATATATATATATATATATATATATATATATATATATATATATATATATATATATATATATATACAGACTGCACTTTAGTCCACAAATATTACAAAAACTACTTAACGTACATTAAAAAGGATAACATTTTTGGAATCCTTGAAGAATTTTGATACAGAAAATTATAAAAGATGTGAAAATAAGTTAAAATAAAAATTTTTTTTTTGTGTACGACAATTGAGTAAAATTTTGCATTTTTATTATTATTATTATATTTAGTTTTCTAATGAATGGGGGAGGGATACCCCTTTAATAGGGGGTTTGATGGCATAACCAGCACCTCAATTTTTAAAACTTCTTTCTTGACCCATTTTGATCATTTCTGTCGTTTGGCATTCTCGTTCTTGATAGGTTTGGGAAAGATATACTTACTCTGTGTTATGACTCCTCGTAATCTGATATTTTTAACATGTAAAATTAAATGCTTCTGCCTAACTAGAACTAACCTAACATAACTTACCCTAATCCTAACCAAACCTAACCTAACTTACTCTAATCCTAACTTTACTTAACTAAAATTACTTTCTCGGAAGTAAAATTATATTTACCTGATCAGCTACTAAGAAAACCAATGCACGCAAATTTTAATTAAATTCCTGAACAGTCCAGAAGATACAAATGCCCCAATTACGTTAGATTAGGCCGGGTTAGGCAGCAACATTTAATTTTACATGTTTTAAATATCAAATCAGAAGACGTCATAACTTTTTTCCAGGGGTATTTCTGAATGTTTATTTTTACCTTTTTTTTTTTTTACACATTTCAAACATTTCACAAAGTTTTATAATAAATAGCTGATGTTGCCATTTTTGACATTATTTAGATTAAATTTAAATACAAAATGAGCATATATATTATATATATATATATATATATATATATATATATATATATATATATATATATATATATATATATATATATATATATATATATATATATATATATATATATATATATATATATATATATATATATCGCCTTACACTGGAAAAAGGCCCAACCGAAACCCACTGGACTTGATGGAAATAGAATTAATCCCCAGAGTGGAGTGCCTACATGTTCCGATTCAAGGAGTTAAAAAAGTGTGTAAGTGAAAGACAGAAGGAAAAATTTATAAAGAAGGAAGAGTGTTCCAAACTTTACCCATTAGGGTACATGAGAGTATGAGCATAGCGGTTAAGCCAGAGGGCTGGAGAAGAATGAAAATGTGTGAAAAAGTAAATCACAAGGGGAAAATTCTCCTCAAAGGAAAGGGTATGGGACTTGGAGTGTCTGTCCTAATAACGATAACAGAGGCCTATACACCGTAATGCCAGGAATAATACTGATAGGGCCAGGCCTATTTGGGATGCCGGAGATTGTTTCCCATCAGTGACAATAGTAATTCACTAATGTACTCATTTAACGACTGAGTTATTCGGAGCTAAGAGCAAGGGGAAAACGTTTACACTTCCTGACCCAACTAGGCCTCGAACCCTACCCCTCTCGCTTGCTAGGTGCTCTATCACTGAACTAACGGAGTCATTACTAACTACAGTAACTACTAGTTTCTTTTGGGTAGTTTAGCTAATTCCTTATAACTATTAACTCCTATTTGGGCTTAGCATAGCATAGAAAATCAAACATGCTTCATCATTCATGCTTGGCATGACAAGCTATATTATGTGCCATATTGAATCTCATGGGCACCGCCCTGTGAGAAGAGAGGAACTCTTTAATAGATTCTATCTAGCATCCCCATGATATATATATATATATATATATATATATATATATATATATATATATATATATATATATATATATATATATATATATATATATATATATATATATATATATATATATATATATATATATATATATATATATATATATATATATATATATTCTCCAGCCAAACATTTTTCGGGTCACGCGATCTCTGCTCTCGAAATATAATTCTAAACGAGTAACACGGAAAATATATAATTAATATTTATATTTAAATTTCATTTTATTTTAGTTTCAATTTACTTCAAATATTTCCAGGCCTTGTAGCTACTCCAAATTACTTCTACTTCATAATATTTTTTTACGCTTTGTAGTACTGCGTTTTCTGCAGTAGAAAACTTTTGTCATTTGAAGTTCAATTTAATTAAAAATTTAGGCAGCCTTTTTCATCAACAAACAAATTTACTTTAATTAAAATTTCCACTAATATATATATATATATATATATATATATATATATATATATATATATATATATATATATATATATATATATATATATATATATATATATATATATATATATATATATATATATATATATATATATATATTGAAAAGATAGAAGAGGATACAGATATAAGATGATTGGAGGAACTCAAGAGGTGGATAGAGTTTAATAGTATAAGAAGGATTATAAGTTAGAAAAAGTCTATAGAATGTTGGGTTCATCTCCAAGGTGGTGAGAAATACGAGTAGGGAGCTGCACAAACTGCTCAAGGTTGTTTGGGATAGCGAAATGGAAGGCACATACACCAGCTGTACTATAAGAACTAGAAAAAAAGTCATTGGCTGTGGTGAACATTGAAATAACCTAATATGATTTCAGAGAAAGTAGAAGATAGAATATGCTCCATTTTGAAGTTAGATAGTTGGAGAATTTAGGATAGTCAGTAGAATTATGAGATAAATAAACAGAACAAATGAAATTTAATCGTAGAATGGTAAGAGAGCCACAAGGTAGAAAATTCGGAACTCTAAATTATAGACATGAGAACAACATAGTTGCTCACGTATGCACAACAATCTCCTTTGGCTGAAAACTGAGGATAGAGACAGTAGGAGGAAACAGAAAAGGTTTGCTATTAGAATGGTCAAGTACTTGAGTTTCGTTCAAGAATAAGAGGTGAGGTCTAGAAGAAGAGAGGTAATGTTCAACAAAGTGGAAATTGAATTGAGGACTGCAAATTTTGCAGAAATTTATGGAAAAAAATAGACCGTGCATCGAGACAAGCTGACTGTAAAATCTTGGTGGCGCCAACCGCACCACCGGATTTCACCATCATCCAAGTGGTGATGGGGGAAGTTATGGATGAGGGGCTATATTTTGATGCTGCTCCTCTGGACTTCTCCGAGGCTACTGTTGGAGATGCCATAATTAATATTATTTTTTTTTTAATTAAGGACGTGTTAAATGAAATAGTGTATGCGTGTAGAAGGTAAGCCTACTCCGTAAGGAAGAAGGTAGAGATAAGGGCGAAGAGGTGCATTTCATTTACATCCCATATACCCAATAGGGGTAATCTCATATAGGGAGCGCTAACTATATAATATATATATATATATATATATAATATATATATATATATATATATATATATATATATATATATATATATATATATATATATATATATATATATATATATATATATATATATATATATATATATATATTCTCATTAACTTACTTTTGCTATTTTCGGTGAATTTATGTTTATCTACCCTCCTTATCTGCTTAGAACACTGAGGAAATATCTGAACAGGCCTAGCAAGACCAGGTGGTGGATCTGATAGTGAGAAATATTCAAAATCTGAAACGTGTGACGTCATAGTAGGCGGAGTCTTTCGCCGTAAGTTTCCAAATTTGCTTCGCTTTTTCTCTTTTTGTTTTTGTTTTGGTTCGACTAAGTCTACAGAGTTTAAGAACTGTGGAAGGGTAATTTGGGAAGACGTATCGTTGTTTTCTTCGTTACAAGTTTCATCCTTATTTAAGTAGGTGGGTAATTTCTCGACAAGTAACCCAGACCCACTCTTCGGCAAGTTAAACTGGCCCCTTTTACTTCCAGACCTTGGTACCCCATCTTTTAATCGACGAGAATCTTTCCCATTTTCTTTATTAGACCTCGTACTTCTGATTGTTTCGTGGGCAGATTTCGTTAATCGTAAAGAACCATTTCTTACTGGTTTTGGAGATGGAGGCGAATCAAGGTCGCCAGTCCAACTATATGGACGTTTGGGATTCTCTAAGTATAAAGAACGCTCAGTTTCACTCATTTCCAAACTATGAATGTCGGCCTTTTATTTTATCAGTTCTTTACATGCCTAAAAATTACTTAATAGGCTTAATTCACATTGTTTTATTAATTTAAAACCTGTTCTCGATTATTTTATACACTAGTCATTAAGGTTAAAAAATATCTGAAAAAAAAGTTCAATGGATTATTAAAAAGATTTCTATAAAGATTTACCGTATATAAAATGCTCAAAATTTTCGCACCATGTTGAAAATGTGACGTAATGTCTCATTGACGCCAGTTTTTGTGTACAACCACCATACAATGCCGTGTCTGAGAAAAGGGATGACGAGTATGATGGAGAAACACATGCGATACAGTACAATACGTTTATTTCGTAACAGTAACATCATATATGTGTAATAATGCTTAACAACGCCTGTGGCTCTAATGACAGCCTACATAGGTCTACGGTAAACTCAATGTGGGGTTCTGGATGAATTCCTAAGGTATGTTAACCCATTCTTCAATTACTGTACTTTCCAGCTAGTGGATGATAAGAGGTGCGACCGCAGATTATCGAACGGCCCTCTCGAGGCGATCCAAAAGATGTTCGATGGGGTTGAGGTCAGTGTTTCAAAGGGACCACTTTAGTAGCTGTACATTGATCACGCGTAAGTAGTCAATAACCATCCTTGCAATTTGTGGGCGAGCATTAGTGCATTAGGTTTAAGTGACTCCCTATGAATGGGGCAAAGGCTATAACATGGTTCTGTAGTATGTGTTCCTGACATTATGTTGCATTCACTGACCTTCTGTAAATAGGGACGAGGGCAGTATGGGAATCTAAGCAAATGCCGCCCCAAAACATTTTGGATCCGCCTCTGAATGGCTCCCTTGTTACTATGTTGTATGTGCTTATATACATAGCCTTCACCACATCTACGCCAGATTCTATTACGACCATTTGTAGATTTCAAGATTACTTTGGTTTCATCTGTTAACAAAAGACTCTTCCAGTCTTCGATGGTCTAATGTGCGTGATTCCTAGCGTACCGTAAGTCGTTGGACTTTGCGGGTGGCGGTGTGTGGCTGGTGTGTGGCAGGTGGCATCCTTCCTACTTGCCAATCCCGCTGTTATCTGACAAATACAGCTGAAATGTGCATATTCCTTAATGTCGCAAGGTCATTCCTAAGCTCAGTGATAGTGGACCCTCTGTTTCACAATATCGCAACTCGCAGATATAGCTCCTCCCTTGAAGTTGTAACTTTCTTAGTGTCCAGTATGTCATCGACATCTACAGTACGAACCCGCATCACGGAACCATATGACTTATCCTACTGATCGTGGTATGAAGCAAACCGAGCACATTCGCCACAAATCTCATACTACGGCCTTCCTCTATCAAGGATGATGTTCTTTTGCACACGTCTCTCGTCAACTGGATTGGTCTATTCATGTTGTCAAAACGTATTAGGTGTAGAGCTTCTGCCGTAATACGATGCACAATTCCTGCAACGCAATCAAAGGTCACTGCACAGGGGGCTAAAATAGGTCGCACGCTGACACCAACTGTCGAGCTCGTATTTCTGTATTACACTGGTTTTATTACACTTGCTTTGTGGTAAATGACACTGATTTGAATATTCCTACGAACATAGCATCATATTTCCTACGTGGTGCGATAATTTAATGAATAATATATAATATATATATATATATATATATATATATATATATATATATATATATATATATATATATATATATATATATATATATATATAGAAAATTTATCTTATGTTGTGCCTCTATTAACTACAAATCTAATACTCCTTAATAATAATAATAATAATAATAATAATAATAATAATAAAATAAAAAATGGCATTTACTTCTTAATTTTTTTTGTTCATAGAATTTGAAAATATAAATTTTGGGGTAATTTGTTGAAAAAATTCGAGTCCATTTGCTGGAGCTCTGAAATTTCCACGGCAATTCTTCGTAATTGTGATTATCATTTTAAAACCTTTTAACTTCTCTTAAGTTTATACACTACTACTACTATTAAAACTACTACTACTACCACTACTACTTGCAAAAACTATACATATA
>SEYY01020980.1:62500-95000 GCA_009176605.1 Armadillidium nasatum
TTAATATTTATAAAAATCCCAAACACCGCCATATACAAACCTAAAACTCTCCCTGGTAGCGTAAACGCCTCCTAGAAACACATTCCCCGTGGGGCGTCACTTCTCAAGTTAGGAACTAATACTCTAAATGGTTTGAAAAGAACAACATATGCCCATCACCGGAGATAATTCGCTCTTTAAAAAAAAAAAAAAAAAAAAAAAAAAAAAGTTTTTTTTTTTTTTTTTATATATATATATATATATATATATATATATATATATATATATATATATATATATATATATATATATATATATATATATATATATATATATATATATATATATATATATTATATATATATATATATATATATATATATATATATATATATATATATATATATATATATATATATATATATATTAATTTTTTTTTTTTTTTTTTTATTTTTATTTTAATTTTATATTATTATTATTTATTTTTTATATATATATATATATATATATATATATATATATAATATATATATATATATATATATATATATATATATATATATATATATATATATATATATATATATATATATATATATATATATATATATATATATATATATATATATATATAAGCAATATTTTAACTATTGCGTAGCACTGCGTTGCAAAATCTGTCTTGGCAGTGATTAGTTGTAGGCTAGGCTAGGTTATAGTAGGTTAGGCTAGGTTAGAGTAGGCTAGGCTAGTTTAAAATTCCTGGACAACATTTTATTAAAAAGCAAATGTGCTTCTATCGGAGAACTTTATTTATTTAATTTAAGTTGAATTTATCGTAGTATTAAGAGAATAAAAGCTTACTATACAAAGAACTACATAGCGGACGGTTTCAAACCCTCATAATTTTCTTCGAATAAAATCACTCGTCGACGTTCATATATGATAAAAATGTGTTCTAATACAAAGCTTCTGCCCCCTCAAAGTCTATGGCCCCCTCATTCAACTTCTTACCATAGTATAAAAATATATACAGTATACATAGGTATGTCATTCGTTGTGTAAAATCTTACACCAATTCCTTAAATAATAGTACAAAATTGCGCAAAGATTTATAACATCATAATTTGCCAAGTCAGCAGAAACAAAGATCTTGCATCAAAACATTTTCTGGAAAGGTTTTCAATATTTTTTATTCTTGTTCTTTTTTTTTTCTTTTTAACAATAAAAGTTTGCTATTTCGAATAATTCTGAAATTGTAAATTTAAAATTAAATTTAAATAACAAGGACTTGAATATAAAACTTAGATTTTATAGTTTCTATGGAAAAATCTTTTGGTTTTTGTGTTGTTTTAAGAATAAATAGTAAAGCAAAATATTTTTTTCAAAAACTTAAGACTAATATATATATATATATATATATATATATATATATATATATATATATATATATATATATATATATATATATATATATATATATATATATATATATATATATATATATATATATATATATATATATATATATATATATATATATATATATATATATATATATATATATATATATATATATATATATATATATATATATATATATATATATATATATATATATATATATATATATATATATATATATATATATATATATATATATATATATATATATATATATATATATATATATATATATATATATATATATATATATATATATATATATATATATATATATATATATATACGAGGAGGATTGATACGTTCAGGACAATACTTCTCAGTTTATAGTTCAGGGAAAGCAGAAATAACATATTCATTAGAAATAATTATTTTAAGTAAAAAAGAGTTAAATGGAGATGAAGTAGGAGAAAATAGCTATGAAATCGTCTAAAGTGAAATTAGGAGGCAAAGGTTTGTTTACTAAGCGGAAAGTTAAGCTTTTCCAGAAGGTAAAACGCCAATTGTGCTTTCGGAAGATGCTGGAGTAAGAGGGAGAAAGAAAGACGCAAAATTTGAGTTGACATCTTATTCAAAATGCCAAAAATGGCTGGAGAAAAAGGAACCAGAAAGATCATAAGATGGTTATTGAGGTTTACCAGTATATATAAAAGTAGAAAGGGAGGTGCCGAAGTCGGTCAAAACATTCGCCGTACTTCGAATATTCGTCGTTCACTCGACAGATCTAACGTTTTTTCGTGAGGCTATTTTTTGTAATGTTACAAGCCCGTGCTCTTTCCTGACTCATCTTTGAAAGGAACCATTCCCGGAGGGGTGTACATCCTTCTCCCCCTCTCCCTTTATGGGAGGTGGCGTAACCACAGCACCCAATTTTTTCTTATGTCTCTTTTTGAGGATTAAACCCCAACTTACCATCTTTCCCCTCCTCTTCCAAGGGGGATGGTTGGCGTAGCCCAGGACCCCATTTTTCTCAATCTCTTTCTTGACCACCGTTTTTGAGAATTTACTGTTGTTGACGTTATTTTGGTGGCGTAGCCTTCGAATTGTGGGATCTTAAGGGGGATATTAGCCCCCTAATCTCCATTTTATTATTTATCCTCAAATTGAGATTTCAGCGTTTCGCACACTCTTTCCTGAAGAGTTTTGGATGACGGATAATTCTTTTATAGTGTGAGAGTTTCTGGTGGTCAGAGATTTCCCCTGTTACTTCCTAGAATTTTTCTTTGACGTGCGCGGAGGCATGAGACTCAGCAACCCCATCCAATTTTGAGTGATGGTAGGCACATTACCTTCTGTTTTGAATGCCGGAGACATGGAACCTTGTTTTTTTTAATGACGGAGACATGGAACCTTCTCTTTTGAATACCCGGAGGCCTTCAGGACCAATCGGCTTACCGCTCAGCGTCATGTGACGTCTTCATTTCTCAATCTTAAATCTTAGTCAGGCTGTTTCTTTTCAATCCTATTTCAATCACGTGGTTTTCATCTCAGCCATTTTGAATTTTGAACCAGGTGGTGCTTCTTATCTTCCTTCTTTAATTTTTCTTGATCACTGGCTTCGCATCGCCATCTATTGGCTAAATCTTTAAATACTTTCTCCATCAATAATATCATTTGATACATTCCTAGCCACCATACCATTTCACACACACACACACACACACACACACACACACACACACACACACACACACACACACACACACACACACATATATATATATATATATATATATATATATATATATATATATATATATATATATATATATATATATATATATATATATATATATATATATATATGGGACAAATTTTTTTTTTTTATAATTTAAAATATAAAATATAAAGGATAATATATAATCACCAGAAATAAAAGGTTTAGATTATCTTAAAATTTTAGACGCAGTAATTAAATTGTTTCAGGATTTCCCAAAAGTAACTATTTGAAATATTCCCCTTTTAAAGTGCAAGCATAGTAGTGCAAGGCAATTTATACTTTAAATTGGCTAGGTAATTCAATAAAAAAAAAAACTCTTTTATTAATTGGCCTTCCAATTCAAATTCCCAGTAATGAAATTAGACTCTCAATACCTCAAACTAGAACCGTTTAATAAGATCAAAGTAAAATAATTTATTAAACACTACAATACCTAACAGGTCTATTCTTTATTTAATAGTCAAATAATAAAATAAATGAATTTTGGACGTTGTGAGTTTTAAAGAACAAGGTTTTTATTTTTTATTTTTATTTTCCGGTTGGTGTTCTTTTGTCACGTGACAGCAAGACTGAATCATTGGTTGTCTAAGTTAAAAGTACGTGTCATTTCAGTGTCTGATTTTCATTTTATCCCAGTACTCACGGGGTCGGGGGGCAGAACTCCCCCGTAGACATAAAATCATGTGCCATGCATTTACGTTTTTCACTGTAGTACAGCAATAATATTACGATAATTTCTTTAATATTACTATTTTCTAGGAGAACATTGGCAACTTTATTACTTATGATTACCAACTGCATTTTTTTTCATTCGCAGAAAACAAAATAGCATCGGTTTTCTAAAACACACATCATCACAAATTTATCTTAGGGTAGACTGTCTAGAGTCACGACAGTCAAATCAGTTCTAATTACAAGTTCAGAGTCTAAAATTCCACTCCCAAACTTTCAAATAAGAGACACCTCAAAATGTAAAACATAATGGGCCTTATTAAAATACTTTTCATGACTTGAAGTTCTGGAAGATAATTGATTTCAAATCGTGGGGTAAAATAACATGTTTTATATTTCTTTAAATTCACTTCTACAATTTTACTTAGTGGCTAAGCTCGGAAAAAAACCCAAAATTGACAACTTAATTTAGGATGTATTTTGAATGTACCATAATTATCATATTAAAGATTCTCAACATTATATAAGGGTGGGCAAGATTTTTTGTTGGTGCTTCGCGTGCCACATCAGAGTCTGTTCATGGAGAACGTCAGAACGATTTGAAAAACAGCGGTGAAATTAATAAAACTAATAGCTTATTTTCATTTGCTTATTTTATGAATTTTACTTTTTTTTTTTAAAGTTGATTTTTCAGTTATAAGACTTTTCATCTTTTATGTTCATATTCTCAATACAAATAGATTGGTGAACCATTTTGAATTTAAGTGCCATTTTTGTTTTCTGGATTTAATGAAATTTAAGAAAAATATTTGTATACCATGTATATTAATTTTAAAAGCTATTAGTTCATCGTGATTTTATTCACTTTTAAGTCCTAAATATCATTGTACAAAACTAAGAAACTGTAAAAGGTAATTGCCGTTTATATTAGGCATCTAGAATAGAACGTACGTGTATAAAACAGTTTAAGTAAATTTTTTGTAATTAAAGTTTTAATATATATATATATATATATATATATATATATATTATATATATATATATATATATATATATATATATATATATATATATATATATATAGGCTTAGGTATAGAATGTTTCTGAGTTTCGATATTTTTTATATCGATATTTTGAAATTTCAATTTTAATCGGTATCTCATTGCAACGTTTTTGTATAGGTTAGGCCTGTATTTTATGACAACTTTGGTAGTTCAGGTTATGATAAGTCGAACTAGGTATGCTAGAAAACTAAATAATAATAATTATAAAAATAATTAGAATAATATTTGAATAGGCATATCAGTGTTTCAATATATCGATATTTTCAAAACATTGAAACTCAGAAACATTCTATACCTTTACCATATATATATATATATAATATATATATATATATTTATATATATAATATATATATATATATATATATATAATATATATTTAAAAAAAAAAAAAAATTTTTTTATCAGGAAAATGGCTGGTGAAAGTGATGATTTTGAGAATTTTCAAATACATGTTGAAAATATTCTATCAAATTATGAGCAGCTAAAAAATGATCTTCCAATAAATGTATCAGTTGAACCTTTAACATTACATTCAGTCCCGTCTGTTGATAGATTGTTACATAATAATCTCAAGTAAGGATAATATAACTTAGAAATTTCTGTTTTTAATCAAACTGTTTTTACGTCTTTTTAATTCTATCATTAGATTTATTGTTTTTAATCTGTAGGATGCTTTTATTTACTTGAATTATTGTTATTGTTTTTTCTCATGTTATCAAGTAAGTTGTTTAGAAACACCCCACCTACACACATGAGGTTTACCAAATTTTTTGTATGATGTATTATTTTTGTCATGTCACACATTATAACTAATTCTATTAACTTTTAATTCTACCTGGAAATTTTTGTTTCAGACAAAACTTTTCCTTGCAGTACTAGGGTATGTTTAAAAATAGAAGCGGATTACAGAGATAAGAATATAATTGTATTAACCAAGAAGGAGAGGAGGAAAAAAAAAATAAAAGTTTTAACAGGATAAGAAAGGGAATTAGAAATTAAGAAGAGTGATCAGGAATATGGGTTGGAAGCTGTATCATTTGCTGAAAGATGCTTTTAGGTAGAGAAATGGATGGTAAGTTGAGAATTTGTATATGACCATTGGCAGTGATGCACATTGAAACCATTCAAACTGATTTCAGGGATAAGAAGAAAAAAAATGCACTCTATTTTGGTATTTAAATAGTTGAAGAATTTAAGATAGTAAAGTTAGGAGATTAATAAACAGAACAAATATATTTAGTTGCAGATTGGAGAGAAAGCCTAAACCACATCATAGAAATTTCTAAAAAAAAAGTACAATTTTGAAAATAGAGCAAGCAAGGTCATAGTGAATTTATTATGTACAGCATTCTCCTTTGACTGAAATTGAGGATATAGACAGTAAGAGCAAACTGTGGAGTTTGCTGTCATAATACCTAAGCACTTGAGTTTTGCTCAAGAACAAGAGGTGGTGTCTAGAGGAAGAGAGGTGATGTTCAGTAAAGTAGAAATTAGAATAAAAACTGTGAATATAACAAATTAATGAAAAAAAAAAAGCCTGCCCCATAGCAAGCTGGCAACAAAGTCTTGGGGATACCAGCTACATCATTAACTAATATTTTTATGCTTTATAGAAGCAATCAGAGTCTTTTTAATCATGCGAAAGAGCTCCACCCTAACTGATTTTAAGATAAAGCAAAATAACTTTGTCATATGAACAGATTTCTTCTATTTTTCTGCACCCTTTTACCAACACACTTTCAAACTCTATGTATTAGGACATGTTGATCTTTTGATTTCTCTTTAAATATTAAAATTGCTTCCTCCAATTTGGTAAATTTCATGGGGCCTTTTTACTTTTTCTATCAAAGTATATATATATATATATATATATATATATATATATATATATATATATATATATATATATATATATATATATATATATATATATATATATATATATATATATGATATATCTGTATCCTCATTCTGGCTGTCACAAAGGTATGTATCCACAAAATATATATATTTTGGTACCTTTTATTATAATTCGTAACTTCAAATTTTCTCCTTTACCAAAATATTCTACTATTTGTATTCCAATACGTGAAAGAAGGCTCATTATTTCTAAAGTTGATCACAAGTATTTTAATTAACTAAATATTGGATATAGCGTGAAATGGGAGAAAGTTCAACATGGCAATTTTTTTTTGTGCTTTGGTTCTGCAACATGATCTAAGGAAGCTACAAGAAAGCTTCTTCAACGAAAGTTGATAATACTAATAACTATACAACTCACTTTTAAGTGTATAGAAGGGTATGATTTTTTTTGGCAAGTTCAGTCCTGAAATATATCAAAACATGCTAACAAGCAATGATATAATAATATCTAAAACACTGAGTTATACCAGCAGTTTCATTGCAGATGCTGTTCTGCTATTGAAATCATTATGAACAGTACCTATATCAGGGTCATAGCAATGATGTTATGAATTGTGCTTTAATACAAAATATTACCTTAATGAAAGAAACACTTAAACATATGAACTAGACATGAAATTTGACAGTTTAAAAGCCAATTTATTTTTCTTCAAAATAATGATCAAATATCCACTGTGCAAACTCAAGTTTTTCACCTCCTTTTCAGTGACACCACCAATGGTGAAAGACAGTGTTCAAAAGCTTTCAAAACCAACTAAAGAAATTACTGTTGAATAGGAAGAATCATTGAAATAGCATTTCAAAACCACCTATAAAGATGAAGAAAGAGATAAATTCAACCAATTTTACTGTAGCTGATACCATGAATTTTCTTTTGGCATTAAGCAGTGACAATGATCAAGAAGTTGAAGGCAAAAATAAAGTTGATAAAATATTAGATTTGCATCTTAATGAAAAAGCAGAGAGTGAAGTAATCCTCTCGAATTGCGGAAAGTAAATGAGGAGAAATATCCAAAATCAAGTAAACTTGTTTAATATTATCTAGCTTGTATACCCAACGGTGTACTAAGAAAATTCTTTAAGTAGCTTTAGTAAATATAGAATATAATAAAAAGCAAAACTTAGGGTGAAAATGCAAAGAAAGTTATGTTTTAAAAACATATTTACATTTAATAGGGTCCAGATATTAACACATGTTTTGCTTTATTCATAATTGAGTAGATATTAGAGAGAATGAATGATTGGATGAATGAAAAGTTTTACTCTCATTGAGCTTCTTCGAAGTATGTTAAATGCAGCAAAAATCTGTCTTTTCAATGCTTCCCTTTATTTCGGTATTAGTAATTGCAGAATCTTTACTGGACAGGAATTATTGTTAAGTATTCCAAATGATAAATTGGAAACATCTTTATCATTCAAGTTTTAAAATTTATATTTGTTTAAAGTGTTTTATTTTTAAATTTTGAAGATTTGAATCAGATTCTTCAAAGATTCAAATTCTAACTAGACATTAGCTAGCTGTGAATCTGATTATTACCCATTATTCAATTTTTTGGGTAAAGTACTTGGTGTCAGTTTTAAAAATTTTGTGGTATCGGTATTAGTACTTGGTATCAATCAAACTGAAAGGCTTGGTATTTGTATTTATAAAAACAATTGGTTTCACTTCATCCCATATATATATATATATATATATATATATATATATATATATATATATATATATATATATATATATATATATATATATATATATATATATATATATATATATATATATATATATATATATATATATTAGATATATAAAAGTTAAAAAAAAAAAAAAATAAAAAAAAAAAAAAAAAAAAAAAAATAAAAAAAAATAAAAATATTTTATTAAAGTTAGCAGAGGAAAAAGCTCAGAAGATGATTCTTGAAAATTCAAGAGCTTTAGATTATCAGTATGAAAAGGTAATATATATATATATATATATATATATATATATATATATATATATATATATATATATATATATATATATATATATATATATATATATATATATATATATATATATATATATATATATATATATATATATATATATATATATATATATATATATATATATATATATATATATATATATATATATATATATATATATATATATATATATATATATATATATATATATATATATATAAGGCGTGACGTTTTATATGGAATTCGTTTTCTGTTATATATAGATATAATTGAAGACCTTTGAGTCTGGCACAAAGCTTATATTTAATAATAAATTATATATATAATATATATATCTTTTGGTATGACAGTGAATTCGTTTTCTGTGGGTTAGACATATTGAAGACCTTTGAGTCTGGCACAAAGCTTTTATTTCTAAACTTTTCTCTTTTGGTATACTTCTTGCAAGCACTCTGACTCCCTTCCCGGTCGTTCTATAGCTGTTGTAGACTGCCATGGTTTTTCCTTTAAATTTTTTAATAGTGGTTTATCCCAGGGATCTGTACTATTCCCAACTCTTTTTCTACTTTCATTAATAACTTTTCTATTGCTCATCACCTATCCACTTCTATGTTTGATGACTCTACATTTCATTACTCCTTTCAGTTTGAAAAATGCCCTGCCCAACAGCAGCTAATTGATGCTAATAGGGCGGCCTTGGAGCAACTAACCTCTGATCTTTCTCTAATTTTTAATTGAGGCAGTGAAAGCATGGTTGTTTTCAATGTCTTCAAAAAAACTCAATTCCTTCGTCTTCATACTTAACATAATCTCCTCACAACTATGACATCCTCTTTGAAAACATTCAGCTTAAACCTTCGTCCTGTCCTTAATATTCTCGGTGTTTCTTTTTCTCCTGATCTTTCATGGATGGATCACATTACTTCTCTTTCTAAACAAGCTTCTAGGAGGTTGGGTAGTCTCATGCGCCTTCAGAATTTCTTGATCTTTATAGGGATGTCATTCGCCCCTGTATGGAGTACGCTTCGCATCTGGGGTCGTTCCATTCATACAACTCCTAGAAAAGGTGAAGTCTAGGACATTTTGTCTTATAGGTTCTCTTGCTCACTAATTCTCCAGTCTCTTTCTATCTGTCGCATCGTTGTGTCACTCTCTATACTATCGTTATTACATAGTCTAGTCACATATTCCCTCCATTGTGAAAGGCTCGTACACTTTTTGCACAGTCTCATCCTTTCTCTGCACACCCAATACTTAATCACTATGCTCAATTTTACATGTACTTTTACTGGTAAAGTCTGAAACCCACTCCCTTTATTTATTTTCCCAAATTCCTTTGACTTTCACACCTAAAGCCCCTGTGTATCGGGGATGTCGGTCCTTAACTTCACTTAGTATTCCGATATTTCCCAAACTATTCCTTTACCCAAACGATGCTGAAGACGCGAAACTACACCTCGCTCTTTGTTCCAAAAATTCCCCTAAAGGTTCAATCATACTGAGGTCTGGCGATTGTGTTTGCTAGGGAAAGACATTTGATAATATTCCAGTGCTTTTTAAGCCATAACAACCTTTTTGGCTCTGTGTGCGAGTGCATTATCATCCTTTAATTTGGGAGAAATATGCTGGTATATTAAGAACTTCATCATTGAAAATGTCGAGATATTCGTTCGCAGTCATCCGACCATTGATAATAAAGGTAAGACCACACGGATACCAAGATTTAACCGCCCATATTATAAAGGAAACGCCCCATGCTTGACTGTGTGAAGCAGGCATTCGGGATCGTAGGCTTATGAGATTCTCCAAACATAAACCCTGCCATTCTTTGGGAACAACGTAAACTATGTTTCATCGGACCATACCACATTCTTAAAATCATAAGTTGCCCAGGTTTTTTGATCTTGGCACAACTTCTTTCACCGCTTAACGTTAGTAGCTTGGTTTATACAGAGATTCGAAATTGCATCCCTTTCGTGAATTTTGAATTTGTATAGGTCTAACCTTAGTGTTTTTGTCGAAACAATATTGTTAAGGTGTGTGTTGAGTTATGCTGTTACCTTTGCCACAGTAGTTTTATGTTGTATGGCCACAATCCTTTAGATGTTTTGAATCCTTTTGTGTAATATGTCGACACTGTCGCTCGTTATACGTTAAACAGTTCACCTGTTTTCGTCACACACGATCAGGCTAACCGGGCACCAACGATTTACCATCTTTCGAAGTTTGACAGGTCACACATTTCACCACACTGCAAAAATGCAAACAATATTACAGTAAAATTTTCAATAGGGAAAAGACATGTTAAGCATATGAAAGTCGCTATCACTGATTTATGTTTCTAATAAGAAAATAACTTGAAAAAAATTTGTTGTGACATTTTTGCCACTTGTCCCAACGATTCGTTAGGACAATATTTGCAGTGTATCCATTTTCTTTAACCAGTTTTCTTTACAACAGCGTGTAATACACTGAAAAATAACCTAGAAGGCTTAATGTGTATAGTGCGTAATAAATACATCGTACATACATACGCAGGTTTACACATTTCCTTTATATATATATATATATATATATATATATATATATATATATATATATATATATATATATATATATATATATATATATATATATATATATATATATATATATATATATATATATATATATATATATATATATATATATATCAACATTCAGAACAATCAATCTTTCTTTAAAAAAAAAAAAAAAAAAATTTAAAAAATATAAAATAAAATAAATAAAATAAAAAAATTAAGTTAAAATTTAAAAAAATTAAAAAAAAAAAAAAAAAAAAAAAATTTTTTTTTATTTTTTTTTTTTTTTGTATTTTTTTATTTATTTTTTGTCGTAGAACAAACGTTTGGAGAAAGAAATTTCAAACTTGGAGGAATATATCAAAAACGCTGAAAAAGTTGATGAAAAATTAACATATTTTCTCGAAAATCAGGGTGGAAAAAAATGAAGTTGCAGTTCTTAAAAACAGGTATTGTTATTATTATTATTATTATTATTATTATTATTATTATTATTATTATTATTATTATTATTATTTGAAGCAGTAGTAGTAGTATAATTTTTTTTTTTTTTTTTAAAATTCATACTGGGTTTCTTCGGTTAAAAATTGAAGTTGTAGTTACGGTTGTTGGTATGTGTTGGTTGGGTGCAGGTTATCGAAGGAATTGCTGTATTGGTTTGGATACTTGATAGAATGAATTGGAATGTTTGTTTAATTAAAATTTTTTCTTGCAAAAATGAAACTATATTCCATTAAAGATAAAAAAAAAATTATTTTAATAGGAAGCCCTCTAGAATATTTTTATTTTTAAAAAAATTTTTTTTTTTTTTTTGGGGGGGGAGGGGGAGATTTTGTTGGGCCTTTAAGTTAATTTTAGTGTCGTGTTAGCGTTTAACCTGTGTAAATTTGTGATTATTTGGGGATGATCTCAAAATGTACTGAAATAAAGAGTAAACTAAATTTTTGTGACTCTTGGTATGTGTAATATGTATTAAGTCACTGATTTGCAGACTGTGGATTTGATCAGAAGGTATTTTAGTGTTTTTATTAGATGTATTAAATGGTTGGTAATTTGTTTTAATAGAAACAATGGAGAATAATAATAATAATAATAATAATAATAAACTGCAGTGTATGGAGTTTGGTTGTTTCATAATCTTGAATATGAAAAAGAATCTTCTATTAAAAAAATTTAGTATTAAATAAAAATAAAGATATATTGATATAATCTCTCTCTCTCTCTCTTGTCTATATATATATATATATATATATATATATATATATATATATATATATATATATATATATATATATATATATATATATATATATATATATATATATAATATATATATATATATATATATATATTATATGGCATTTACAGACAGGAAGAATGTTTAAAGAGTTAAGAGATGAATTTAGTTGGTACTTAAGTACACATTTTTCTTCAAGCGTAAGTATTATAATTAATATCCTTTATATATATATATATATATATATATATATATATATATATATATATATATATATATATATATATATATATATATATATATATATATATATATATATATATATATATATATATATATATATATATATATATATATATAATATATATATAAAAAAAAAAAATAAATTTTTATTTAAAAAAAAAAAAAAATATAATTTTTTTTTTTTTGCTGATTTAAACCGAACAAACTTGGGTCCTCTTTGTTTTTGGGGCACAGGTTGATTGAGACACATTTCCTACAGGTTAGAAAGTTCATAATTAATTGACAGAGACGAAAGAGTTTACAAATGCAAGGTGCAAGCTTGGAAGTACAAAATTTGGATACACAGGAGGGATACCATCTGGACCATACACTTTAGTTGTAACCTCAGGGAGCAGAAATAACATATTTAGAAGAAAATACAATGTTAGGGTATAAATGAGTTGGGGAGAAGAAGGTGAAGGAGAAATAGCTTCCGGAATTGTCTAATGTATATCAGAAGTAAAGTTTTGAGCAAAGAGTTCAGCTTTAGAAGTAAATAAAACAGCATCGATGATTTCCGAAGAAAAGAGAAGCAAAGTTAACAGTTAACGTATTTTTGCCAAATGCCATAAAGAGAGGGTGAAGAAGGAGGAACCAAAAAGATTATTTAATTTTCTTAGGAGATAAGAGATTTTAATGTTATGGAGTATAGATTTTGTATGATCCCAATATGAAATATAAATTGCTTGAGTTCTGGTGTTTCTTGAATGCAGTGTTACTTTGACAAGTGACACGAGAGACGCAGAGTTAAACTAAGGTTTATTTTTTTAGTTGAAGGGAATGTAGCCTTGCATTCCGGAGAGTATGACCTTGGCCATTCATTCTATACACTGCGAGGGACATCACCTCCACCCTTCTGAAAAAGTAATTATTTCAAGAAATAAAAGTTCGACTAGTTGTCAGTACCAGTTTCTTCACTGATGTTGGAGGTGGTTACTGCGAAAGCCGCCTTGTAAAAATAGAACGAGATACAAAAATGAGAATGGATTGCAAAAACTCAATGAGAAAGAGTATAAGGAGAAGGATTGGAAGTTAAGAGAAGACCTGATTTAATACTTTTTGAGTCCATCCCCTAAGATGATCAAGGGATACAATATTGTGGATAAAGAATGTTAGGATAGTTCATCAGCTTTATCTTGAGAACTTCATGAAAATAATTTTAAAATACCCAAAATGATTATTTTAGAAAAAGAAATAAGAGAATGGGCTATATTTTGAAGTTTAAGTGATTTATGAATTTATTTGGGATAGTTAATTGATATAAGAGATGATATTCAATTGTAAATTTGTAGAAATTGAGGAGACTGGCAAGTTAGTGACAATTATTTTAAAATTATTTTCATGACACGAGAACAATCGGCGTCGTGGAGCACACACTGACACGTAAGTTTCGATTAACAATAAGAGGCGAGGTTTGGAGGAGAAAAATTGGTGTGCAACAAAATGTAGCATAAGGGTTCGCGAAAGCGCAGAAATTCCCTAGTGTCGCCACCTATCGTGAAATTCAGTCACTGAAAAGAAGAGTCATCTTTACTCACGCAGTGGTTTCAACAATTCCACTTAATAGACCAGCATCAGCGTTCTATCGATCACAGCATAAAAGTTCTTTAATAGATTAATAAAACAAAACGCCTAAGAGGGTCTATTCCCTAAACATATAGTCTCAGAATCCTAAGACAAATCAAGGTATGTAATGGGAATGCTGCATTGAAGAGATTCCGCACCCGCCTTCACTTTCAAAAATCAGTAAGCAGTCAATTACAGACATCATAATAAACCAAACAACAAACACTTCACCAATAGTTTGTTGAACGTCTCCCAACATCTCCATGAAGCCATCCCATCGAAGTAAAACCCAAGAAATTTTATAATCTTGTGAACCATATGAGAACACATTCACCGGAGCTAACTGTATTGGTCTCTCTTCCCTTTGACGTGAAACTCAGGAAAAAAAAAAAGAGGTTACTGAATGGAATAATGTTGGGAGAAAAACACCGAAAGTAGAATAAACTGCCAAAGAAGGACACAAACCTGGATTGTCATTACAAGAGCATCCAGTCCTCGACTTTTGTGCCTCCCAAAACCTTTAGAAATCTTTAAACATTTTTTCAAAACTTATCAAAAACTAGTTTTCTCCAATGAATGAAGAGAAAATCTCATCAATACCAACTCCATACCACAACCCAAAAGGAACTGCTCATATCTTAATCATATAAATATACTTTAACACAACCCACAGTATTGCCCACTTAGTAGATGTTGAGGTAGTGTCAACTCACATTTATGCGCTTTCTGGACGTCCTCTTGTTCAGAAAGTTACGTCAAATATGTTGAAAGCATTACACATTTAATTTAATATTTAAAATATTTAATATATATATTTTTTACTAAAATAACGATCATTTTAATGTTCATAACTAAATTTGTTACTAAAAGTTTAATTGATAGTTTTTATATTTTATTATTTTTAGTTAATCTGAATATTTAGAATTTTAATTAGTCAATTGAAAATGACGATGCTGTCGTTAATCAATCACGTATTCAAAACATTTACATTAGACAAACTATCTTTTTGTATTCAGGAGAAAATTTGTTTTTAGCAAATTATTGTATAAATAGCTAACAAAGACAAAAATTGACTTTAATATTTTATATTTATTTTGTGTTTAGAATTCTAGCGTTAGATGACTAAAAAATTTTCCTTTTCAATTGATTCAGGATGATGATGATACGATGGACTTCGAAACGATGTTAGATCAATTAACGAGAAAGTTCCTTGATGACCCAAATGATCCTTATATTATCATGAAAGAAAATGTGAAGAAAGAATGGCTTCACTTCTTACTTTCGAGTCACATCATTCTTAGGCATCCGAATGATCCTTTTAAATTTAGACTTACAGATTTCAGACGGAACTAAAAAATGTTACCTCGACTAATATTGGGCGTGTGCCTCTTACAGATTTTAGTACAAAGATAATTTAATGTTAATATTGGAGGCAACATTGGGTTTCTTGTTGCCACTTGAGAGTTAGTCATTTATATATCTTCTAAAGAGTAGTATTTGTATTTTAATAAAAAATATTTGGAAAATGGAAATAATAATAACTTCTTTTAAAAAAAATTTTTTATTGCAATGTATATTCGGTTAGTCTAAATTCTGAAAATATAATTAAATAAAAATTTTAATTTTTAAATCAAGTTAAAATAATTAAAATTTTTTAAATAACTTAAGAATTATATGCCAAAATATAAGATACTAAAAACACCACCACAATTAAACCTAACCTACCTTTAATATACGAAGACCATTACCAAGCCTTTTCAATATCATAAAATACTTAAAATAAATATACACATTTACATAATAATAAAAAGTTTAAAAAGAGATTTTAAAATAAACTTTCTACCTAAGATTTATTAAGATCAAATTATCTGATTAGGAATGTAAATAATATCTAGGATCATTTTCTTAATATCTGGATAATGGTAACGTGAAAGTATATGTACTGTTTTATCATCACTTGTAGAGGTGAAATCTGTACGAATATATTTACTCATTTTCAACATCAACAAAATGCTTAAAACAGAAGGGCTCAAAAGCGTACCCTTCACCATACATGAATTTTGAGCAGAACTCCACCCTATAAAAAAAAATAATATAAATCAAGTATTTATATTTGGTTATTTAATAGATCAGAATAGTCATGCTTGCTGCTACTATTCTACTATTACTTATGAAGGATATCTAATATTTCACAAATGATTCGAATATTTTGATGCATGAGCAGATGCAGGTAAAAGGGGGGGGGAAAAAGAACCTGTCAAACTTACCAGTGTAATCGAAGAGTGTGTAAGAATGCTGACAAACCTTCCATAACCACTAAAATTGCTATAGTTAAGAAGGACCAAACGGCGAAGATTAGATACACCATTATACACCCTGTTCCCATACTTGACTGTAAAAGATGAATTTTTTTTATTACACAAAATCTGAAACGACTATACACTTAGATAAAAAAAAGAAGTGTTTATTTAAGTCAGGCTATTGAAGGCCCGAACATAAGTGTATATGCGATGAAAAAAGATCGTACTTTAAAATTTGATTACTGAAAAAATAAGCTAACTGCGGGGAGATGAGGAATAAAAAAAAAAAAAAGTCGAAATGCTATACTAACTAAAAAAAATTATACAATATGTAGAAAAATTATGAGGAAAAAACTTGTACAGACTATCTTTTCCTCAAGTTATAACTTTAAATTTACTATGCTTCTGAAGTGAAAGCATATAACGTAATATTTACCATATTAAAAATTGGGAACAGTGTTATTACTTTGATTAAATGTAAATATACAAGCATAGTTTTCATTCGAATGTTTATAAATATCTTGTATTTCGGATATAAGAAATATATAAATCGTGCTTCAACATAGATAAAAACTTGAATATTTGAAAACCAGTTTCAGATCGGTCGGTATGATTCTGCTTGCTTGATACCATACCAGATCTCAAAAACTTGCAAGTTATCACTGCCAAGTGAAATTCGAAATAAAACAAAGTAACAATGAGATTTTGTTTCTCGTTGCATTAGAAAATCTTAGGTCTATTTTCGACATGCTCTTTATTTTTTCCCTGTGTATGACAAGAAAAGTTTTTCTGTTATACTTTCATAAAAAATTAGTAAGTGCCTCAAATTTTAGACTTTAAAGCGTTACGTATATGCTGTTTATTTCACTCAAGTGTTTCAAATATACATTTCAATGGACGATTTAAATTATGAAATCTTGGCTTCGAAAATTTCTAAATATTTTTAAAGATGTCTAGTAATTCTTGGCTCATCATTTGATAAGATAAATATATAATTACGGTTCTGTGAGTTGACGCCAAGTAATAAAAGGCGAATCCGCGTTTTGAAAGTAACCAAACTACAAAAGGGTGAAACTTCGAAATTGGATATAATAAAAAAAAAAAAGATGGAAAAATGCTCTTAATATTAAAACCAGCAACTTCAGCTTTACAAGACTATGAGGAAAGACATAAGCCAAAGTATGTAAATATCCATAAAAGTTCTTATATCTTGTTCAGTATTCTTTCATCAGTGAGAGTTTGAATAAGAATTATAAAGTGTAAAATTAAAACACGATTCAAACATGAAAATGAAAAGAGTCAGAAAGCTTGGCTACATGAAAGCGTATATAATAGTAATATAAACGCTATTAATTTGGTAATAGTTTAGATAACCTGAACTAGAAGGGTTTTTGTCAAACCTTAAAATCTGTGAATGATAGGTAGCACGTCAAATAATAACTGACAAAGTGGGCGTGGGCGAGCGACAACGCCCATAAATTTAGGTAAGATGCTGTATGAGAAATACATCCTATATTATGATGATTTTTATTAGATTTAAGGAATTTTATATATATATATATATATATATATATATATATATATATATATATATATATATATATATATATATATATATATATATATATATATATATATAGAATGAAATTTTAAAAATTTTAGCATTTTGATTAATAAAGATTGATAAATAAACTTAATGGTTTACCAACCTGAGACAAACCTATCCTAAATATCATCATCCATAAAACTTCTGACAACTGAGCGTGGGCGAGCGACAACGCCCATAAACGTAGGTAAGAAGCTGTATGAGAAATACACCCTAATACGAACTCAATGGTATGAATTGCTTGATGTATAAAAACTTCGGAAAACTCAAACTTCTCCTCCTCTTCTTCTGGCTGAACTGGTATTGAAACAGTTCCTCCTCCTCCTCACCTTCTACGGCGTTAATTTTTCCATTACTACTATTTTCTTGAGTGGATTCCTATTTAAATAAATGAAAAAGGTAAATATTAATCAAAATATGCTCTAAATAATTTCACCTTAGTATTTTGTTACATACCAACTGAAACATACACGGTAAAGAAAAAACATTTTACTTTTAACAAAAGAACATAGGCCTGTAGAAGAAAATAGGTATTATGGGAAAGAATAATATTAAAACTGACGTGGTTAGGTTAGGCAAACCAACAAATTAGTCGTTAAATAGTAATTTCTTAGTCTTAACTTTTGAATTTATATCTCGAATTTAGATACTGTTTGAATTACGATATTGATTTAAAACTTGGTTTGCCTCCTTTTTTTGGTGGCATTGCGTGAATCTAATAATTTTATATCTGGCCTCATAAAGAAAAAGAAACCATAAACTTGTTATAATTACTGTGGTATAGTAAGCCTAAAGATTAAACTAAATACTTGACTAAAAAACGAAAACAATTTTTTTTTTTACCTCGCCTATATCTTGCTCATAAGCGTGACTCTCCCGAGATCTCAATTTCATCCTCTTCTCATGTTGCTTCTTCAGAATAAGAGGTTTTGGAAGGAGCAAGATTGGTACCATAATTAAGCATATAAGAATCAATGTAACTTGTACGTTGTACTGGTTCGGGGTACATGTAAGGATCTTGACAGTCGCAATTATTTTCTTTAAATGGCCTGTTATAATATATATATATATATATATATATATATATATATATATATATATATATATATATATATATATATATATATATATATATATATATATATATATATATATATATATATATATATATTATCTGGCCTCTGGAGGAAAGGCCCAGAGGCTAACAGGATAACCGGCCAACTTGTAGTCACCCAGAGTTGGAGAAAGTCATGGTCAAATAATGTAGGTATATTATCGTAGTAATAAGTAATAATAATAATAATAAAATGTACAGACGTTGTCAATATCTTAAAAACTGAATTACTTTATGTCTCCACGACGCAATCTTCCACATAACTACAACATATTCTTATACAAAGTTCCAATATTTCCTCTGTTCTTTAATAATAATATATATATATATATATATATATATATATATATATATATATATATATATATATATATATATATATATATATATATTATATATATATATATATATATATATATATATATATATACCTCTTCCTTTTTGAGTAAGGCCATATCAATGAACATTATCAATACAGAGGGTGCGCATCTTGTTCCATGTAAATCACACGTTAGATTCCTACCAAGGAAAGGACTGTCATTCAAACCACTGTAGTTGAACCATTTATATACAACCAGGAAACAAAGGTAACCAAAGAGCCCCATCAGGAATATAATTTGAGGGATAAATTGGAAAACGATGTCAATCGTTTTTTTAAAATGTCTGTAAAGAAAAATTATAAAAAAATAAATTAAAAAAACAAAAAACCTAAATAAATTATAAATATTATTAAAATTTATAAAAAATATATTCATAAGGTATATTTAGGTAAAGGTTAAGCAGATTTATTGTTTTTCGATATATCGAAAGACGCTAGTATAGTTTATATGATAGCGTGGTGAATACGAGTGGCGAAGGTTTCCGAACTCTACTCTTAAGAGAAAAACTCTAGACGCTAATTGTATTTCACCTTCCTGGGAAGATCATATGTTGCCTTCATTAAATAAAAATTGGGGGTTACGACGTGGAGGAGAAATTACCAAGGGGTAAATGGGGGACTGAGTGAAACCAAGAATTCTAGGCTCAGAGCGACTCTACCTGCAAGTCGTAAATCCATCGGCAACTGTAAATCGTTATAATTTACCCTTCGGGTATTCTTCATATATATATATATATATATATATATATATATATATATATATATATATATATATATATATATATATATATATATATATATATATATATATATATATATATATATATATATATATATATATATATATATATATATATATATATATACTTACCTATAGTTGAGAAATGACAATACAATTCCAAACGTCATATGAATAATTCCAACGATAACAGAAATTTTCATTTTGAAGCTATTTTGAAACGTAATTTTATTCAAAGAAAGCTGTAAAATAAATATATAAATAATAAAAAATAAAAGAAATGTCACAAGTGAACAAATCCCACATTAACTTCAATAGTGTCAACTCAAAAATATTTCCCATAAATGACAAAACTGATTTAAACAACAATTAGGTAAAATAAATAAATTTTTAAATTTGTTATTTTAATGTTGATTGAAAACTATCTACCAATTATTATATGTTATCTATATAAATATGAAAAAAAGGGGTATTTTTTAAAATTCATTCAAGGTAAAAACCATGGAGGCACCGGTTATGGGTGGAGTCAGTGCCCTATTAGAGGAGTAGAACTTTCAAGGTATTTTCTACCTAGGGTTTCAAGTACGTGAATCAGTCACTCAACCGTTATGTCACGGCAGCGTTACTTTTAAAATAAAAAGGTTCAGGGTCATAGTCGAAAATTGTATAATTTTAAAATAACGAAATAACGAAAGAGAGTTGGATAAATGGAATTTCAAAATTGCGGAGCTGGAATTTGAGTCAGTAAATAAAAGAACAAGTTCCACCGCCTTGGTAATAACCCAAAAAATCAAATGTTTTTGAGTTGTGATACTTTGGATACACGGTGAGAAATACTATATATCTTTACTTATGCTTCATTAAATGAACAAATTATTATTATTATTATTATATAAATCACGTAAAAACTAGTATTTAAACCACGTAAAAACTTTACATAACCACAATTTAAAAATTTGAAAGTAATCAATATATTAGAGAAAGTCAGCGATTTTATGATAAAATTCTGAAAAGAAAATAAGGGCATCAA
Organism: Armadillidium nasatum; assembly: GCA_009176605.1. Taxonomy (NCBI): domain Eukaryota; kingdom Metazoa; phylum Arthropoda; class Malacostraca; order Isopoda; family Armadillidiidae; genus Armadillidium; species Armadillidium nasatum. Next base: position 84,106 of record SEYY01020980.1, read on the forward strand.
AAACTTTATTTTCCTTTTCAGAACTTGACCACCACTCAAGGGTAGGGCACTTTTCAAGGGGGAACATGAAAAAAAAAACAGAAAATAGCCCCACTTAAACTAGAGTCAAATGCAAATCCCTCAAGTGAACTTAAGAACAAAGTTTTAAACAGATGAAGGTTAAATACGAAAGGAAAAAATACTATGAAGAGTAATTCCAAAGAACGGATGTGACCTGAAAAGAGGTACCACAACGAGCATGCTTTTATCGAACTCTACACAAAATTCATGTAAAAACAAAATATCCCTTGTGTTTTAGGGCGCCGCATCAGCAGTTAAGATAAAAAGGTAAAGGTAAAAAACTCTATCGGAAAGAGACAGACAGAAGGCCAAAGAAGTAGGAAAGTAACTGACAGTGGAATAGTCTTTGGGTCTTACAAAAAACTTAGAAGGAAAACATTCTCACATCCTGAAATGAACTCCCACCTTTCATGAAGTCTCTTTTTTTTTTTGTAATCATTTTGTGAATTGTTATACGAGGTTCAACATTCTAGTTTGTTGTTCGTACTTCATAGGTGAGACAGTAGAGCCGAGCGTCGAAAACGAGTTGGGTCCTTTGAAGGAGAGCTATGATGAAATAGAATTTTCAAAGAGTTGAATTTAACAAGGTTGAGGCTACCTCACCAGGAAATCTCATCCAGATAGGAAAGAAAAGATTCAAAAGTTAAGAAGAGAGAAGACCCTAGATTCAAAAGAGGGTGCAAATTTAAATGAGTAAAAGAATGGAGAGTAAAGTCATTGGTATAAGAATAAATAAAGTTAGAAGTAGGAAAAAGAATAGGAGATAAAGTAGGAAAGAGAATAGGAGATAACGTAGGAAGAGAATAGGAGATAAAGTAGAATACCGAAAAACACCGTAATTGAGACAAAGGGAAGAAGTCGCTCATCAACAAGTGACGATATGGAACAATCTGAGAAAACTAGACATGAGTGAGCAACGAGAAGGAAGAAACTCAAAGGAAGAGAGTTTAGTCAATAAGGAAAGAAGACCATAAATCAGTAAGATAGGAATGTTTATCACCAGATGAGCACTAGCTTCGAACGACATACCGATAATCAGTAAGAAAGATATGAGATTGCAGATGATCTAAGAAATGAGTTTAGAATATTTATAGTTTAAAGGATTTTAGACAAAATACAAGTGAGTAATTGGTCGAAAGCTAAAAGACTCGGAGTGTTTTTTTTCTTCGGGACCGGTTAAATATACGAGCGCTTTCATATTGAGGAAAAGTAATGGTATTAAGGCACGGATAGTAGAGCTAAACAAGGACAGGTGGAGGTTCAAAAGCATACTTACTCAAACATGAAAAGGAATGTCATCTGGGCAACTAACCTTCCTGACATTCATTGAGGTCAGAATCCCATGCTTTTGATCAGGTGTAATCATAGGATACAGACATGGGACACTTGAGAAGAGAAAGAGTAAGAGGAGGGGTGCCAGAATCGTCTGGGGTGGACTGGATGAAAAATGGATGCTTTTCCAGCAAGAGTGTTAGCTACAGTTTCATCAGAGCAAATAAGAGGGAGAAAGCAGATTTACTGAAGTTCCTGGATATTTTTACTAAGAGGCCAGAAATTATTACAAATAAAGGAACAAAAGTGGTCAACAAACTTCCCTTTAGAGAAAATACGCTTAGCTCGTTGAAAATTCCAGCAACAATTCAGAGATGAATAAAATTAGATGTAAAAGAACAATAGTATTTCCACTCCACATAAACCTTGTTTCTCTCTGGAACAGGTACCATCAAACCATAAATTTTGTGAAGAGATTTACTCCAAAAGGACTATACAGAAATTAAGAAGTGACAATCAAATAGATAAATAAAAGGTGTACAATATTTAGTTTTAAGAGAATTTAAAAAAAACAATGAGGACACTGCCAGGAAAAGCTGCCTCCCCAATACTGAAAACTCTAATATTGAGTAGGCATATATATATATATATATATATATATATATATATATATATATATATATATATATATATATATATATATATATATATATATATATATATATATATATATATATATATATATATATATATATATATATATAAATAAAGTATTTATTAACTATACCTGCCATATAGGATCCATTCCCATAGGATATGGTGTTGCTTCATAATCAGTAGGATCTGCAGGATTTAACATGAATTGCGTTTTATGATCCTGCAAAACTGCAGTTCTTGATATATTACCAACATGGAAACGGGAACCGAAAATGTTAAATGACTTGGAAAAAACATCATTGTAAATGAATCCGGTGTAAATGGAAAATAGACCCATAAGTAAGATGATGTATCTTCCAGCAAAAAGCATATTAAATATCTGTAGATCATAATATATATATATATATATATATATATATATATATATATATATATATATATATATATATATATATATATATATATATATATATATATATATATATATATTATATATATATATATATATATATATATAATATATATTATATATAAAATAAAAAAAAAAAAAAAAAAAAAAAAAAAAAAAAAAAAAAAAAAAAAAAAAAAAAAAATAAATAAGTAAATAAAAAAAAAAAAAAAAAATAAATAAATAAATAAAAAATAATAATAATAAAAAGAAAACCTCTGCTTTAGATTTAGCTGCAATGATGGCCTTTTCTTTTACGACGAGGTACAAGGCAAAGAGAGCCATGATTATGCCGTGGCCACAGTCACCAAACATTATAGCGAAGAGGAAAGGAAAAGTTGTTGTAGTGAAAAGACCTAAAAAAATATATTTAATAAAAATAAACGAAAAAAAAAAAATGATAAAATATTCATTTAAAAAAAAAAAAAAAAATTTAAAATTTTTAACTTAACGAATAAAAAATATTTTACTTATAAAAAAGAAAGAAGAAAAAAAAAGACCAAAAACGAAAACAAAAAAATAAAGTAAAATTAAACTTTATTTTATTTTAGTTGGCTTTAAATTAATTTTTACTAATAATTAATTATAATGACTAATTGGCATCCTTTCATTTTCTGATCCTGAAAATTGGTACTAAGCTATTAAGGACTAGCTTAACTGATATTTGCTGTCAAATATTTTATTCAACTCTCTTTCTTTTAATATACTACTTACTGCCAACTTGATTCATCACTTACACCAAATTGTTAAAATAACTTCATTGGAAAAGTGTGTTATCACCCCCACAGCTCTATAATCTTCTCTAATTATAATGTTAATGTAATTATCAATTATTTTACATGTATAAAGCTAACCTGGGTTAATTTCTCTGTAAGTGCAGATAGCGTAGGCATCAATAAGGTTTTGGAAACCACTGGTAAATCGGTTCCTCCTGTGGAATGTAGGTGGCTGGGTACGAGTATCCATTCGATTTAAAATAGGCTCCATCGTACTTCCAGAGCGTTCCTTTTTTAAGTATAAATATAAAAGTAAGTCAATAAAATTTATGTAAACTTTTAAAATGATAAGAAAATTAGTTCAGAAATAAAATTCGTACCAATCATGGACTTGAACACCAGTGATATGCACAACCAATGGATAAAATCAACTATCACATTAGCTTATATAAAAGTTACGGTTATGTAACTAATCTATACATATACAATATAGTACAAAAGACAATTTTTTTTTGATTTATCGAAGACTATGAGGAAAGTTTAATGATAAAAGTTAAAAAAATTAAAAGTATTAACATGAGATATAATAAATATACTGAAAAACCTTAGAAAGTAAATCTTCAAACTATTCAAAGTCAAAAAGAACACAGCTTTTAATTTCTTAAAATCATATATTCTTATATTGACATAAAAATTTTTCATACTTACAGCTCCTTTACATAAGGCCATCTTAATTCTTGTAAGATCTATCTCGGGAATCCAGGCTTCAGCTATAAGACACTTATTAGTAACGTCAAAGTTGAATTTGTTTAACGTAAAGTAAATGCCTTTAATTTTTCGCACTTTAATAAACCAAACACGGAGGTGTTTAGCAGCTGCAACCAATACTCGGTGTCTGTGGTCGTTTGTTTGACTCAAGACCTAAAATAGTCAAAATTGAATTGTAGAAATAATGTATACTGTAATACAACAATTTACTGAATAACATTGGTGAAATATCAACAATACGAGGATACTTAAAGAAAAAAAAAATTGTCTTTTCTATTTGAACTATTTCCTTTAATAGTTTGATTTTATTGTTCTGATTATATGGTTCTTGAGAACCTCTTTCTCACTATTTTCTTTATCTCAGTAAGGAACAAAACTACATTATTCTATTAAATAGAATTGTTTAATGTGTAGTAACTGTTATTTGTTGTAGTAAGCAATAATATTAGGTTGTAATTTCTCTATAGTTTTTGATTTACAAGTGATATGGTAGTGCCAATTATGCATGTTACCCATTTTTTGCTGGTTTACAATATACAAGTTGGAAAATGTTTTTGATAATTTTATTTCTTAACCATCGTAGATTATTCTTATCTTTTAATTACCTTTTTCTAATAAGTTAAAAACAAAGTAAAAAAATAAAAAAAGTTTTTTTTTTTTTTTTTTAAATTTCATAACAGTCAGCTCAAAACTATAATTTTCAATCTATAATTTTTCTATTTACTTAAAATATAAATAAATAAATAATAATCCGATTCTAGTGAACTTTAAAAATGAAAACAAAAAAACAAGAAAAATTTTTTTTTTCATTTTTTGGTGAGAAATCAACTTCAAAATTACATTCTACTCTACTGTGAAAAAGATGTAATAAGATGTTTAAAACAAGTATATAACAGAGGTATATTACTGCTACTACTACTAATAATAATAATAAGCATGGAAACAAAAACTTACAGTATTCAAATCTTCTAATCTATTCTTCACTCCATCTATCATTTCCTTTCTTTCTGCAGCAGTTTCAGGGCATGGATACAAAGTTGATCGACATCCTTCACAAATTTTCTTCACCTTTACCTTAAGCTGCTCTCCTTGGAAGAATATCAAAAATACTATCTTATTCAGATCTTGTCCCTGGAAGGATATATATATATATATATATATATATATATATATATATATATATATATATATATATATATATATATATATATATATATATATATATATATATATATATATATATATATATATATATATATATATATATATATATATATATATTAACCAGTTTTTGTTTGTCTAAAGTATTTTAAACTTAATTTACTTTCACTGTCACCAGAAGGTTTTGGGGGCTTGCTAAGAGCTTGTGGAAGGTATATAAAAATTAACAAATATTCTAATAAATAATACGGTAAGGGTTGAGGATGTTGTAATAGAACTTTACAGAAAGAAATGAGCAAGATATCTGGGGAAGAATCCAAAAATTTACACCATGCCAAGTTATTTTGCAATTTAATTTTTAATAATAGGACTATATTTGGTTTTAGATCAAAAAAGCTTCATGTTATACATAGTTATAAGACATAGTTTATTTTTAAACTGTATTTCAATCATATTGTAGGAAGGGTACATAACAGTTCATTATTTAATAGAATGTTCAAGACAATCAAGATGAGGAAAATATTATATGAGGATTGAAATATTGAAAGATATCCCATTAATATAGAAGAACTTCACTAATGATTAAAATTTAAAAGTGTACCGAATTCAGAGTACTGGGCGGAGTCAGAGTTCAAATTCTTGCAAACTCTACTGTAATAAACATATAAAAATTACTGTACCATGTCTTCTGCAAATAATAAAAATACCAAAATACTAATAATAATATTTTTTAAATATTTAAATCGTAAAGCAGTATGTGAATTTAAGTAGTATATATATAAGTTTAATTAAAATTAATAATGAAATAAATAATCCAGCATTCAGTATTCTAAAAATGAATTAAAATTTATTTTTCGCTTTAAATTTCATTTAGCAAAAAAAAAAAAAAAAGGAGTAAAACTAGATCAAAGGCTATTAAAATGGAATGTGGAGTCCTTATAGGTAACATCCTATGTACAGTCGTGAACAAAAAAGTTCGTTCCTATTAAGCTGGAAATAAATATTTATATAAAATGGAGATCATCTCAGATTCAGCCAATCACAGTTCAATTAAGCCCCTCTCAATGTTTTTATTTTCTTTTTATTCAAAATAGAGATTTTATGAAATGATCTCCATTTTATATAAATATTTATTTCCAGCTTAATAGGAACGAACTTTTGTTCACGACTGTACGTTTTAACATGATTTGATCCTTCTAAGAAATACTCTCCGCTGATACAATATTTTCTAGTTCTAAGCAGTTGACTATGCACAATGGTTTTTTTATTCAAATTTTCAGGTGCCTGTTGAAAACAATTCATTAAATTATTTTCAATAGTGGAAATGATAAGGTATGAAGTTATAAACTGTTCTTTACTTACGAACTCCCTTGACAATCTTAAAATAGATAACTTTGCAACAAAGACCTTGATGCTCTCTCTCTTTTCTTAGATACTGCAATTGTATGTGCCCAGCGAGATGGAACCATTCAGTTCCACCTCCTAAAAAATAACCCAGTGAGCATATAAGGTGCAAAATCTTCAAGCTCGATCGTTGTGGTATTTTTTCCTTTTAAGTGGCATCTGCTCTACGGAATTCTCATCCATCTTGTCATATTCACTCCCTAATTTGTCCTCTTTCACTTTAAGCTTCAGTTTGCTCTAATTCCAAGAGATTTGAGGTAGGGATTCAGCTTATACGGATATCTTTTTCATAACCGCTCCATGAATATACCTTTGGCATTGAGTTATGACATCAACTTAAAACAAAATTGAATAATACGAAAAGGAAATTTTAATTCTTTTATGGAACAATAGAAAGCTTGAGATTTTTTATTTCGTAATTAATATTTTTGTCAATTAAAGCGATTATAGACTGGCTACAACAAATAGTCTTAAATGGCATTTCCTTTTAGTAATTAAGATAAATACCTCAATTTTTTTTTTTTTTGTTTTTTCATTATATTTAAAACACATTTGGCAAAATTTTAATAAATATTCATTATGGTATTTGCAAAAATTTAAACTCGAACTCTACTTTAAAATCTTCACTCATTGTATCACTAGTGTATATATATATATATATATATATATATATATATATATATATATATATATATATATATATATATATATATATATATATATATATATATATATATATATATATATATATATATATATATATATATATATATATATATATATATATATATATATATATATATATATATATATATATATATATATATATATATATATATATATATATATATATATATATATATTATTATATAATATATTCAAGTCTGATGAACGAGGATTCGAAACCGAGACCTCTAAGATGGTAAGTCAAAGCGCAACCAACTGAGCCATGACAGTTCAAAAGGAGATCACAGTGAGAAGGTTCATGAAATACGACTCACGCAAACCAACTCAAAGGACTCCCCCCCCCCCGACTGCACTCGGACTCAGAGGTAACAGGTCAGCTTCAATCCTCCCTCAAACACAGACATACAGATATTATACCGCATACTTGCCATAGATTTTATTTAAAATTCAAGTCTGCTGAACGAGTCCTAGTGCAGTCCGGGAGGGGGGGGGGAGGCTCTCCTTTGAGTTGGTCTGCCTAAAGTCGTATTTTATGAGCCTTCTCACTGTGATCTCCTTTTGAACTGTCATGGCTCAGTTGGTTGGGCTTTTAATTACCATCTTAGAGGTCTCGGTTACGAATCATCGTTCAGCAGACTTGAATTTTACATAAAAATCTATCGCGAATATATATATATATATATATATATATATATATATATATATATATATATATATATATATATATATATATATATATATATATATATATATATATATATATATATATATATATATATATATATATATATATATATATATTTTTATTTAAAAAAAACAGTAAAAAAAACAAAAAAAAAAAAAAAAAAAAAACAATCCTTTTCTCTGTATCAAAAAGGAAACAATAATAATAATAATAATAATAATAATAATAATAATAATAAAAATAAATAGGCCGTAAGCAGCAACTACTGCTATTAGCTTACAGTAAGCGGATCCGGTAAAGGAGTTGGAATATCCTGCCGGCGCACAAAAGCATTACCCCGACAAACGCGCCACAACATTCGTTCGAACATGGCCATTCGACTTCTCTCGATGACTCCGGCTACGAATCTACATGATAAAAGTGTCAAATTTTGATAATAATAAAAATAAATGGCTTAATTTTTAATAATAGAAGAAATTGATAAAAAACCCAAGGCAAAAAAAACTATTTTAATTTAGGGCAAAATAATAAAAAAAGCAGACTGGGATTTATCAAGGTAGGAAATAAAGGATTAAAAATTTAAAAAAAAAAACAAAAGCAAACCAGGGTTATAAATATTCAAATTTTAATTTTATTACAAGGAATTTAAAACATCTTAGAAAATAATATTAAAATATAATGAATTATGTAAATAAAATAATAATAATAATAATAATAATAATAATAATAATAATAATAATAATTAATGAAATTCTTACCCTAATTGAACAGGTCCCTGAGTTGGTCCTTCTTCTGCAGGCAATAAATTTTGACTCAAATTACTTGATGGCTCAGTATCACGCTAATATATATATATATATATATATATATATATATATATATATATATATATATATATATATATATATATATATATATATATATATATATATATATATATATATATATATATATATATATATATATATATATATATACGTATATATATATATATATATATATATATATATATATATATATATATATATATATATATATACTTTTTCAAAATATGAAAAAACAATGCAAATAGCTATATAACCATACATTTATGCAAAGCAACAAACCTACATAAATATTTTTCTTTATAAGATGATTATGGAACCTTTTTCCTTTGGAGGAGCGCTGAACAGTTTGCAACATTAACCCAGATGTAAAGAAGGGGAGATGACTACTATTTCTAAAAAGGTGATGGGAAGCAACAAATGAGAGAGAGAGAGAGAGAGAGAGAGAGAGAGAGAGAGAGAGAGAGAGAGAGAGAGAGAGAGAGAGAGAGAGAGAGAGAGAGAGAGAGAGAGAGAGAGAGAGAGAGAGAGAGAGAGAGAGAGAGAGAGAGAGAGAGAGAGAGAGAGAGAGAGAGAGAGAGAGAGAGAGAAGAGAGAGGGGGAGAGAGAGAGGAGAGAGAGAGAGAGAGAGAGAGAGAGAGAGAGAGAGAGAGAGAGAGAGAGAGAGAGAGAGAGAGAGAGAGAGAGAGAGAGAGAGAGAGAGAGAGGAGAGAGAGAGAGAGAGAGAGAGAGAGAGAGAGAGAGAGAGAGAGAGAGAGAGAGAGAGAGAGGAGAGAGAGAAGAGGGGGAGAGAGAGAGAGAGGGGGGAGAGAGAGAGAAAAAGAGAGAAGAGGGGGAGTGTAAACACTTAAAAACTCCGACTTTTACTCGGGCTTTACAATCTTTAACCACCGGTATGGCAATATTTTCACTTTTCTCTTCAATTATTTTATAAATTAAAAGGACTACTAGTTCTGAAAAGGTGATGGGAAGCAACAAATGAGAAAGAAAAAGAGAGAGAGAAGAGGGGGAGAGAGAGAAGACGGGAGAGAGAAGAGGAGGGAGAGAGAGAGAGAGAGAGGAGAGAGAGAGAGAGAGAGAGAGAGAGAGAGAGAGAGAGAGAGAGAGGAGAGAGAGAGAGAAGAGGGGATGAGAGAGAGAAGAGGGGATGAGAGAGAGGAGGGGAAGAGAAAGAAGAGTGGAGGGGAAAGAAGAGTGGAGCGAGGGGAGAGAAGAGTGGAGACGAGGGGAGAGAAGTATGGAGAGTGGGGAGAGAAGAGTGGAGACGAGGGGAGAGAGAAAAGAGTGGAGAGAGAAGAGGGGGAGAGAGAAGAGAAGGGGAGAGAGAAGAGAAGAGGGGAAGGGGAAAAGTAGGTGAAGGAGAGAGGAAGTGAAGGGGAGAGGAGGTGAAGAGGAGAGGAAGGGGAGAAAGAGGGGAAGGGGGAAGGGGAGAGGAGGGGAAGGGGAGAAGGAGGAGGGGAAGGGGAAGAGGAGGGGAAGGGAAGGGAAGAGGGGAAGGGGAAGGGAGAGAGGAAGGGGAGAAGGGGAGATGGGGAGGGGAGAGGGGAGGGGAGAAGGGAGAGATTGAGAGAGGAGAGCTGAAAGGGGAAAAGGATAATGGTATATTGATTGACTCCCGTACTTGAGAGAGCTGGATCCTAGGTATAATCAACCTAGATATTATCCTTTCCCCTAATAGGGAAATACGAGTGTGATGAGAACTTTTATTTTAAAAAAAATTTCAATGCTATTTTATGAAATTGTTGAAAAACCAAATTATAATGGAATATAGTATGCGAACGTAGAACATTTCGTTTATTTTAATAATTTGGAAATTTTAATTCTCATAATTAAGAATTTTTTTTTTTTACCGGATATCCAATCAGATAGTATTAATATCGGATCAGCCGGATAACTAGATAGTAACCAAATATCCGGACCATACCTAAATAAAACAACACAAAACCCACATAGCAGAAATTACAATAAAATGAACTCTCTCAAAATTCAACATTAACAACAACGCACAAATCAGAAAAATTCAAAGAATACATTCAGAAACTAATCAACCACAATGATCAAAAACTTGGCTAAGTCATCATACAATTCCCCAACTCTCCTTACAACCTCCAACCATAAACAATGCTTTAAAAACCCAAAACAGCTGTCTCCTATCCCCAAGACAATACCGCAACATACTAGCAGAACACTATTCGAATATATTATTTAAACAA